>PVKA01002210.1:0-129570 GCA_004027165.1 Ctenomys sociabilis
CCCTTTTTTTGTTCTCTCTCTCTTTGATACTGGGGATCAAATTTAGTGCCTTGCACTGCTGAGCTATCTCCATGGCCCCTCAACAGATTTCTGAATCAAAATATTTTTTAAAAAACAAAACAAAACCAACAACTTTTTTCTTTTTGTGGTACTAGGGATCAAACTCAGGACCTGGCAGCAGTAGCTCAGTGGACTAAGTACCTGCTTGGGCACGTGCAGGCATGGGAATTTGATCCCCAGCACCACATACTGCACTGGCACTGCCCCTGGGCACTCTGAGCTGGGTAAGGAGAGCAGGTGTGGTGATGCACATCTGTATCCCTGCCCTGGGTAGGCTGAGAGCAGGAGGAGCGCTATGGGTCTGGGCTGCATACTGAGAACCTGTGCCAAATATGTAAAAAAACAAAATCATTGTTGAATATTTTGAGTGGATAAAATATGTGATACACAAAAAAGGAAATAATAGCCATAAAAAGAGTGAAATACTGTCATTGGCCACAATACGGAATGGTCTACATGCCCATAGAATAAGCTATGGGTAAATGGACTGTTTTCTCATGGTGCTTATGTGCTGATATAAATCATAAGAAATATTTTTTGCTGAAACCAGTGATTATTAAATGCTCTCAGATTTTGGGGGCATTTTCTGGGGAAGATCATCACATATTCTGTTGATATTTTGTCTCATTACTAGGGGTCATCACAGCATTTAGAAGTTTCTCAATCTTTTTCTTTTTTCTTCTTCTGTATTTTAGGGAAGGGTGTTCAGGGATGTTCAGGGTCTCACTACTAGATTGGACTCATAGCGATCTGCCTGTTTACAGCTTTCAAGAGCTGGGATTACAGGTGTGCGCCACCATGCCCAGTCTCAATAGCCCTGGGGCTGGGTCCAGAATGGGCAGGCCTGAGGTTTGAAGCCATGGCCCCTGTATTTTCTTGCAGGTGCTTTAATCTGCTGAGCTATTTGACTGGCTCGAGTTTCTCAATCTGTAGCAATGTTTCTTCTAAACACTTGGGCCTAGCTGCATAAATTACCCTTTCTGATTTAGCAAAAATTAGATTTACTATGTGCTCCATTGTGTTCTAAGCTCTCCTTAATGTACAATGTTCATTATAGTTCTATGTGGCAGGTAATATTAATTTCCCTGCTTTACAAATGAGGCATTGATGAACTCACCTCTTGTTGTGAGGCCAGTAAGAAGAGGGATGGAGACTGGAACTCAGAATTTTAACTACCTGCTCATCCCCTTCTAGATCAGAAGGTAGAATGTGTCTTTTCCTTTTTGCATTTGAAATATTAGGATTATTTACAGACTTAGGGACAGAAGGAAGTCTGCCCATCTTGGACTGTGGCTCTCTTCTGCATGCTCCTCTATTCTTCACTTGATTATATATATTTTAGTCTTGCCAGACTTTCTGTAAATATCTTTTTAAAAAAAAATTTGTGTCTTGCTATGCAGCTTGGACTCAGCGATTCTCCTGTCTCAACCTCCCCAGCCCCTGAGATTTCAGGCATGTGCCACCATGCCAAGTTTTGGATCAGCATGGCATTTTGGGGTTCCTAGGCTGGCATAGCCTGTGGTTCCACGAATCGAACTCAGGTCATTGTGCTTGCCAGGCAGGTGCTTAGACCAGTGAGCTATCTCCCCAACCCTCTATAAATATCTTGATGCAAGAAGCTGACAAATAACTATACTTGGTAAATAACTAAAACAATGGTTTACTGCAGATTCTGAAATTATTGGGTCAGTTTACACAAGGCTGGGGATTTCCCCCTCTGTTTGGAACTGTGTAATAGTTTAAAATTGGTCTCATATAAATGCCTAATTGTGTTCTGAACAATAGGATTCCTGAACCATAGGTCATAATGCGTTGGAATAATAACGTTCTGGGGGCAGCACTATTTAAAACCTAGAGGATTCAATATTTGTGAATCATGAGGAGAAAGTGAAGTGTGTAAAGCACAGTAAATTGTACCTTCATGTAGGTAGCAACATGACATTTCTGCTTGATAATTCTTCTATGTCATGGGAGCTTTTCTTTCTTTCTTTTTTTTTTTTTTTTTGTGGTACTGGGGACTGAACTCAGGACCTTGCACTTATCAGGCAAGCACTTATTCTATTGAGCTATCTCCCCGGCCTGGGAACTTTTCATTATTTGAAATTGCACTGCTCTTCAGGAGTTTCTAATCTATATTCTTCCATTCCCAATTTGTGATGACTAGAACCTTCACCAGACACTCAACCTTCCTTTCTGTGCCCCAATTATTTCCTAACTTCCAGGAATCTTTCTAAAATCCAGGAGCCTTAGTGCTTTTTGTTTTTTAAATAAGGCAAAGCTCTCGACTCATCTTCATTTCTGTTTATCATTCAGGGGTGAAGTTTACTGAACAGCCATGGTACATGGTTTCTCCACTGAAATTTTAATGGACTGACGGGCACATGAAAACTAATGGCCATCTCATTTTTGTGCTTGTATTGAGTGAAGTGCTTGCTTAGCATGGGAAACATTAAGTTAAAGTTTACCAGTGCTTGGGCCTTGTTTATTTTATCAGGGAAAGAGTTCCCCATGTTGGTTGAGCGTGAGCAATACTGTTAGTTGGTTTGTACTCCTTTGCTTGGGCCGACTATACCAGAGTGCCATGAGTTGGTGGATGAGGCAACAAAACTGGTCTTACTACCATTCTGGGGGCTGGGAGCCTGCGGTCAGGGTGTCAGGAGTATGGGCTTCTCCTTGGCCTATAGCTGGCCATCTTCTTCCAGTGTCTTCATATGATTCTGTGACTATCTTCATTGTCTTTTTTTTTTTTTTTTTAATGAATTTAGGATAGGGTCTACAGGGTCTACAGGGTCCCACTATATAAATCAGACTCATAGTTATTCTCCTGTGTTTAGCCTCCCAAGTGCTGGGATTACAGGTGGGCACCACCATGCCCAGTCTCTATCACCATCTCAGTGTACCCCAGGGGTGGGGCCAGCATGGCACACTGGGGATTGAACCCTGGCTGATGGGCTCTGCCTTAGCAGGCATTTTAGTCTGCTGAGCTATTGGGCCGGCCCTGTGTTCATTGTCTTGATGCGAGTCATATGGCTTAAGATCACTCTAACAATGTCATCTTAACTTACCTCTTTAAAAACTCTCCAAATGTATTTTGGGGAACTGAGGAGTAGGACTGAAACATAAGATTTTGGGGAGGACACAATGTAGCTGTAATAGGGTTTAAGTATGTGGCACAGCCGGGTCTTAAATTTTTGTGACAAGTTAAATCAATCTTGCTTAGAGTTGGCTAAATGACTTAGGTTGAGTTTCAAAGTAACTCATCTTTGGTCTGCACTTTTCTAATTTTTGGACTCTGCCATTTGACGTGCTTTTTATTTTTTATTTTTATTTTTGCGGAACTGGGGATTGAACTCAGGCCCTTGCGTTTGCCAGGGAAGTGCTTATTCCACTGGGCCATTTCTCTGGCCCCTTGAGTGCTTTTTAAATACCTCCAAGATTCTTGATTTTGTTCTAGTAACTTCTGTAACTGGACTTCACTGTTCACTTAGGTAGTTCTTAGAGAGGAATTTTCATGATCTCATGCTAGGATCTTATGTTTACCACATAGAAATCAGAAGAGTAACAGTCCTTGATTTGAATTCAAGTCTTTCTTTATCCAGTACAGATTTTTTTTCTTGAAGAAGATGGCAGAACATCCTTCTCTTGGCATCCTGCTACTCTACAGCTAAGTTTTACATATTCTAGGAGCCTTAGTTCCCTTATCTAGCAAACAGGGCAGAGTAGCTTCAGTCTTGTCCTTTGTCACTGCCACCCATTGCAGATGACTGATTCTGGGTGGCTGGTTCTGTGACAGCCTCAGTCTCCCCTGCTGACTGTCCAGGCCTCACTGCCTGCCTGAGTTGTGTGCCACAGGACCACTTGGGACATGCGACTGGTGGGCTTACGTCAGTGTCTTCAGCTTTGCTTCCCAGTGACAGAGGCCCCCCCAACAAATTTCACCTTGGAGGAATGGTAGATTCCAATGTCCACTGACACAAGTAAGTGCTGGACCTTGTGTCTGCCTTTTCCCACCCGGGAAATACCCACCCAGATGATACAAACTCTGAGTGTTAAATGAAATATATATGTGGGAGCTGATGGTGGCAGCATGGCTTCCATGTGCTTTGTTTAGGGTAACTTGATTCTGTATCCTTCATGTTGGCATTGAATGTAAGTAAATCCGGTCTTAAAATATTAAAATGATTTTATTATTATTAGGCTTAATAGTACAGTTGCTTTAGGGGAAGAGTTTATTCTATTAAAACTTTTATAGGAAGTTGGCTGGAGAGTTCTCTGAACATGAAAAAAGATTTCAGCGTTTCTTTTGGTTTGCCCACTTTAGTTATTGAATAAGGTCATAAAAGTACAATACCATTGGTAATAGTATTTGACCTGAAAATTTCTCGTAAGCTCATCCCTTTACCACTGTTGGTACCATCTCCTTTATGATTATATTCAGAAGTGTTTTAATAACAAGGTATGGGCACTCAAGGTTAAGCTAAAGGTTGAACTTATTTCAATTTAAGGGGAAAATTCTAAGGGTAGAAATATCCCTGAAAGGGCAGATCCAGGATTGTTATAGGATACTGTCAAGAGATTATCTCTCTCTCAAATGAACTCATTCTAAGAAAACTGATCAGAAAAATAATCAGGATCCCTAAGGTTGTATCTTGTGACTTTCAGCTGGAAAAGGAAAAGAGGCCTTCTGTCTTCTTGTATCCACATATCAAATAGCAAGGATGATTTTTATTGGTTCTGTCTAAGTCACATGGCTATCCCTGCAGCCATGACTGGCTGGTGTGTGGAGTATTGTGGCCAGCTCGGCCATGTGCCAACGACCATGGCCACTAGGAGAGGAGCAGTGTCCCAAAGGAAGGATTGCTTAGCAAACAAAGAGCATGCATCTGGTACTGGCATTTCAAATCAGCTGAGGGTTAGTGTTTATTTCCTTAGTTTACAGGGATTGGGAAGATATCTGTCATCAAATAGTTCTTGGAGCAGTGAACAGTTCAAATATGTTTGAGGTGAGATGATAGCACACAAAATTGAATATACATTATAGAAATAAATAGTACTAGAAGATTTGACAATTGCTGAAATTGATTTAAGTGGGTAATTTGGGGGTGGCATGAAGAAACAGAATTACAATAATGGATTTTTTTCCTCTCTCTTTCTCCTATCTGGTAGGCTTAGATGACTGCCTGCAGCCATATGTCCATAAATTTGAGCGGGAGAAGATAGACGGGGAGCAGCTGCTGCGCATTTCCCACCAGGATCTGGAGGAGCTGGGGGTCACACGAATTGGACACCAGGAGCTGGTGCTGGAGGCTGTCGACCTTCTCTGTGCACTGGTTAGTTCAGGCAAAGCTGATCTGTACTGCCGTGACATGCTTCAGAACCACATTCTCCCAAATCCTCATTGTCGCAGACTAAGCACCTGCACAGGCAAGCACAGGAACCCACAGGAATTGCACCAGCCCCATCCCCGGAAGGTGCTGAGTTGGCACCTGAGTCTGGGCATGGTAGTGCATGCCTGTCATCCTAGTGCTGGAGAGGCTGAAAACAGGAGGATCACAACAAGTCTGAGTTGTGTAGTGAGACCCTGTACCAAATACATAAAAATGAAAAACAAGCAACACAAAAAAGCAAATCCTCACTGTCTGTGATTTAACATGTCAGTATTTTCTTAATGACCCATTGACGTGTATGTAGCATGTGTATTGACGATAACATAAGGAGGGAAGAGAATAAACCATTTTTGGTGTTAGAGCTGGCAAAGTAAGGCCTATGAGTTAAATCTGGCCCACTTTCTATTTGTAAATAAAGTTTTATTACAACACAGTCATGCTCATTCAGTGACATGTGGTCGGCGACTGCTTTTGTGTTGCAGTGAGAGTTGGGTTATGGTAGCAGGGACCATATGGGCCTACAAAGCCCAAAATATTCCCACAGAACTTGCCATTTATGGAAAGTAACTATAATTAGTCTTATTTGCTTTTATAAAATGTGAAAGGATGGAGGCAGACCTGAATGCAAATGTCATGTCATCCTCCAGATTCAGATGAGAGCTGTTCCAGTTTTCATGTCTGTTTTTTGTAACTATAAAACGAATTATTTAATTTCACAAGATACTCATGTTGTTTAAATAACTGATGTTTGTGCTTGACATAATCAACATAAGGAATGGCAGCTAGACGGTGGAAAAATGTGACCTTTATTGTATTTTGTAGATGCTTAGCCTTTGGCTTTATGTGAGTGAGTTAAATCCTGCCTGGTCCTGGTGTTCAACTACATCTGAAGCTGCCTGGGGAGTTCTGTTAGGTGTGGGCTAAACAGCTGCAAGGACCTTTTGTTTACATATCATTTGGCATGAGTGGGATTTGTGCTTGTCTGTCACAGTGCCATGCTAGGGATGCAGTTGGACTGTCAAGATATGGACACATTCTCCAGCATTCAAGTTGGGTTAGTAATGCTCTGAACCCGAGCCAGGGCTATATACAATGACATCACCAAGAATGGTGGGAAAGGATGGCTTGCAGTGATGTTTGCCATCGCCAGTCTGCATTCCGTCCATTATGTAACTCTTGCCACATTGTGCGTATTCTTCTTCTTAAAATGGACAGAGCCTTGTCTTGTGTGCTGCGACGTGCTGCCCTTGTTTAGGAAAGTAATGGGGAAATTATTTGTGGTTGATAAATGAGCTGCCACAAGGGAGACGCGATGGCCAAGCGGTCTGAGTGTTGGCCTGGGAGGCAGCATTTTTACATTCGAATTCTGGCTCTGCTCCACACTCCTGCCTCTGTGACCTCTCAGGCAACAGTGGCATCTGTTTTCTCTATCTGTACAGTAACACTCACCTGGGATGTGGCTGTGTTCTCATGTGCATTTTGCACTGCTAATAAACCAGCCTGTTTATTATTAAAACTCTGCTTTTTGTAGTCAAGTGTGTTTGTATTTACTTTTATTAAGCTTTCTGGGAACTTGGCTTTTCAGGCTTTTCTGTGAGTTCCTCTGTATGCTGGAATTGTCACTTTCACTTTGCAGCAATACTTTGAAGACAACAAGTAAATTACTTTGAAGTCTGCAGTTGGAGAGGGAGGAGAAAGGGTACATGAAGCACAGCAGCTGCCACTGGCCAAGCTCTTCACCCTTTTATCTTCCCTACCTCTTAAAATATTAGACTAAAATGAACAAAGCTGGACAAATGCCAGAACCTCAAGCTGCATTTTATCTCCTATAATTTCCTTCTAATTTCCTCTGCAGACCTGGCTTTGACCTCAGACTCATTCTGAACCTGCTCTGTACAGCAGAGGGCCCAGGCTGCTTTGGATTGGAGGGTCCCTCAAGGGTTGTACACCATTGTGCTGCTTCTGGGCTGGAAAGGTTTGAGTAGTTGTACTAAAATATCTGTGGTCGTCACATAACCTTCTTTTCCAATGCTCTTATTGTAATCCATATGTTAATCACCTGATCTGTTTAATCCAATTCCACATAGCTCTTTGGATTTATAAATCAGTATAACTTTTTGCTATGAATAGTTCGTGTCCTAGTCTGTTAATGTGTAACTGTGGTTGGCCCTGGTGCTGTAAAAGGTGTTTCTGTGTAAACTAAGCATTGTTCATGTTGATTTTCTGGTGAACAGGAAATGAATAGAAGTAAGGAAGGAGAGCGCATAAAATAAAAGCACTGGAAAGTTTTGGAGCAAAAAGAAGATCAGATGGGATGGACAAGGGCCTAAGATAGGGAATAGCTATTGATCAGCATTTTAAAACTGTTCAACAGTGGCTCATAAACAGCTGGTGGGTTGGCGAGAAGAGACTGTTTTGTGAACATTGAGCCTGTTAGCAAGAGTGACTTAGGAGACACTGTGCCATGTAGCTATTTAGCGAGTTCTTCAGTTGTACCAGCAACATTGCAGGTACTCAGTAGGCTTGTGTGGCTGGTGGCTGTTGCAGTGGACCACAAAGATCTTTTGCATCCCTGTAGAAAGCTCTGTTGGACAGTGCTAGTTGAGAGCCTGTGACGGATAGTGACGAAGCCTAATGACGAACTTGGTATTTTGCTTAGTCAGTCAAGCCCTACTGTCCTAAAGAGCACAGCAGGGAGAGCTGTGCTTTTAAAGTTGAGGTAAGCTGAAAGCGAATGGAGCTGGAATCACTGTATGCATTCAGTGGATGCCGCATAGTTGAGGGTTAAGTGGAGCACGTGTAGCGAACCTCCCTGCACAGCTGATGTGCGCACTGCCGTGTCCCCAAAGGATGTTGCTCATCATTTACTTGGGGCAAATCACTGAGTTTTTTTTCTTCTTTCTCTCGCTTTATCCGTGTGAAGTATTGTGTAAAACAGGAATCTTTGCCAGGAATTTGTATTTAATTTGATCTTGCCCGATAGCTTATCATGTGCCTCTAGGAAAACTGAATTCTATTTCTTAGGTTGTCACTGAATGATATACATAAATGACTTTGGTCATGTGTCTCTGACATGGTTTTAGCATGCACATTAGATCATGAGCAGCGCTGGAAGAACCCATGCCGGTCTCCTTCCTTTCCTCCTGGCAAGTGAATTGTTTCCCAGCCACATCAGGCAGTGTTTCATGTAACTGTGATCTCAGTGGAAGTGTTTTAATTTCATTCCGATTTTTTAAGACACTCCTTTCCTTTATTACTTCACTTGGTGGTGGTGATTGTTCGTTGTTGGTTATTGTTATTGTTCTTTTTCTCCTCCTCAGGGTCTTTCATGTGCTCCCCCTTGGAACAACACCTTCCACCTGGTCGGGATCTTATTAATGCTTATATTATTAAATCAAGGTCAGGAAGGAATAGATTTTAGGGAGAAGATTCATTAAAATAATCAAATCTAGTCTAAGAAATTATCATTTTCTGTGGGACACTGAAGTCAATAGTCCTTCCCTAGTTATATTTCTACAACAGAGGGTCTTTTGAGCAAATGTCATTAGTTTCCTTTTTTTTTTCCTGCTATGCAGTGAAGGCATGTGGGAAGGACGTTCATCCTTTCTCCCTTTTAAAAAAAGTTGTACTCGGTTTTAGCTACATCTTTCCACTTCCATAATTAGTTTTGGGTAGAAGAAAAATCAGAGCAAATTGAGTGGCAAATGAAAAAAAATCAGTTTAAAAAGCTACCCTTCCCTGTAATTTAGTATGAAAAGTGATGGGTTTGTTGAAGATGGATGTTTAAAATTTCCTGAAACAATATAATATATTAAATCCTTCTTTTTTCTTCATTTTTTTTTTTTGTTCAAGAAGTAAATGTGGAAATAGGCATAAAAGTGAAAGTGATTTGTGGAGGCAGTGGCTATAGAAAGCCACCTCTTCTGCATTTAGTGAGCACCCTTGATATAAGTTCGCAGAGTGAGTAGTTGGCTAAACAAGGGAGATTTCCCCCTAGTCACTGTTGTAAGTCCTTCAAACAAGCTGCGTCTTGTGGGCTTTTTACCCATTCACTTGTGTGTCTTTGATTCTTTGAATTCAAGAAACCATGATGAAAATCCATGTTTTCAGTGTATTCACTATTGAAGGGACATATATTATATTTTAGTCTGTAGAAAATAATAGTGAGGGGAAAAATGAATAGAACATTGCTGTTAATACAGAACATGTTTACATTTTGAAATTTACAATTTCTGTAAAGCTTATGAAAGGCTTTCAGTTAGTTTGTACTTAGGCCTTTTCAACATTTCTATCTCAACTTTTAAGGCTTTTTTACTTTAGTAATAAGCAACATAAATCTGAACTTCAAATAAAATCTATTTAAAATTAAATTGTTTGCATTAATACCAAAACATTTTTGTTAACACTATTCATCTTGTCAAAGAAAAGACATCTTGCAAAACTAATACCTTTATGCTTTCTTGATTTTTAAATGTCATCCCTACTGTACCTTTTTCATTGCTGAGACCCAAAGTTGAATAAAGAGGAAAGGCTGATTTAGCTTACAGTTTGTCGATGTTTCAGTCCATGATCAGCTGGCTGCACGGCGGGGTGTTATGTCGGATAGACCTCACAGAGGAGAAATACTCCATGGAGGGTAGAACTTAGAAGAAAGGACTAGAAGGGCTGCCCAGAGCCCTTGCTGTCCCTTTTATCCTATCCGGGCTACCTAGAATGGGTAGCACTCACAGTGCCCTTGATCTTAGCATTGCACCATGAATTCACCCCACACGTTCTACATCCAACCACTTCTGGAAAATCCAACCTAAGGCTGCATGAGGTTTTGGGGGAGTGTGCATCTAGACTCAAGCCATAACAGACCCTTTTTGACCTAGATGACTGGTTGCATAGAATTGGCTCAATGAAGCCCCTAACACTTTAGAAGGGGTGGAGCATGTCAGGATGTGGGGGAGTCACACAGCATGTGAGTTATGTTAGGTCCAGGATCACTGGCCAGTTTGCCTTGTTTTTGTGTAGTGTCTTTCCTTTTTGCAGTTGCTTGGTCCTTTCTTGGGTGGAGTGGAAGGAAAGGGGGCAGTGTGTGTACAACATATTGATCCAAAGCTGTGCTGGATGCACATTGCCTCGCATAGAATCTTTACCTTAGTACCGATTAGCAGTATAACTTTGGAGAATTTATAGTTTTTTTAACCTGTGAGACAGAAATCAGGCTGAGTATGCTGTCCTTATTCTGAGAATCATAAATCTGAAGTGTTCCCAAGTCCAATATATGTGTGTGTGTGTGTGTGTGTGTGTGTAATACAGGGTCTACAGGGTCTCATTACAAAGTTGGGACTCATAGTGATCCTCCTGTTTTCAGCCTCCCAAGCACTGGGGTCATAGGCGTGAGCCGCCATGCCCAGTTTCAATCATCATGTCAGCGTGCCCCAGGAGTGGGGCCAGCATGGCATGCTGGGGATTGAACCCCAGTCCCTGCATCTGTCTAAGCAGGTGTTTTAATCTGCTGAGCTATCTGGCTAGTCCCCAAAATATTTTGAGAGCCCTCAAAATACAAGTGAAAAACTCCATATCTGACCTAGTGTGACATATCACAATAAAAACATGGACACACTAAATATATTGAGTAGATACCAGATGTGGTGGTGGAAACCTATAATAACAGCACGAGAATCTGGGGAAAAAGGGACTGCAAGTTCCAGCCCAGTCTGTGTAGCTTAGTGAGCCTCTGTCTCAAAATAAAGGATTAAAAAAAAAAAAGGGTCTGGGGATATAGTAGCTCAGTGCAAAGGCCCTGGTTTCTATCTACTGTACCACAAAACAAAACAAAATAAACACAAAAGCAAACAAAAACCCATAAAAGTACTTCCAGGCTATGTGTATGGGAAACAAAAATGAATTTTGTGTTTGCATTTGGGTCTTATGCAAACACAAAGCTGGAAGGCTTCTGGTCATGATCATTTTGCGTACCGGGCACTCTGTCTGTAGTAACATTTGTACCCTGATAGGTGGTTTCTGTGAGATTAACGTGCACTGAATACTTAACTCAGTCCCTGACATTAAGTGTCCAGTAATGCTGACTATCATACTATTCCTAGTTTTAAAATGATGCTGGGGCTGGGGAGATGGCTCAGTGGAATAAGCACTTCCCTGGCAAGGCAAGAGCCTGAGTTCAATCCCCAGTTCTGCCAAAAAAAACCCCTGAAAAAACCCAAAAACAAAAAACAAAGCAAAGCAAAGCAACAACAACAACAAAAAAAAAACCATACAACAAATAAAAGTGGAAGGAAAGGGGGCACCAGTTTACGACATGTATGTACCAGTCAATACAGAAATTCAAACTCTGCCGCAGATTTATGAGTTCTTCCCTGAGATTGGTTCTTAATCTGAAAAAGAGTCCAGGGCAGTGATGGTGAGCCTTTTAGAACTTTTAGTAGCAAACATCCTGCTGTGGCACCATCGGTAGGTACTGTTGGCCTAGGGTAGCAGTGTCATGCGGCATTGATTATTTTGAAGCAATAATGTAAATTGAACTTTGTTAAAACAAAACAGAGCAAAACCAAACAAAAACAAGTTGGAGGGTCTAGAGAGAGAGGAAATACATTTCAGGTGAGCTGATGTGTAGCTGTTATGGCTCTTTTCTGTGAGTGCTGCCTACTTTTTTTGCCGACTGCAGTGTGTCTTGCCTGCTGAGCTGGAAACAGTGTGAGCAACATCGAGAGCACTGTTGCCGCAGACTCTGCATCTCATGGGAGCCTACAGCAAGTGCTGTGATCCCACGGGGGGCAGAAGTAGGTAGTGTGCTGGAGAGAGACTTGAGGGCGCACACCCACGGGACGTGTGGCAATGTCAGGAAACGTTTCTGGGTGTCCCAGCTGGGGAAGGCCTGGTGCTGACACGGGTAGAACCAGAGGTGCACCTGAAGATCTCGGAATGCATAGAAACCTCACCACCAAAACAGAATTATCCAGTCCTTGTGTCAGTAAAGCCCAGGTTGTGAAAGCCTACTCTTGGTTAAGTGTTCACTTCTGGTCCTCCCTGATAATCTCAGGGACCTTTGGGCCAGCACCTATGTCAGCACCTGGGTGATAAGCTTTGTTGTCTATGTCAAGATCCATGCAAAGGATTTTAAGAAGAACCAAGAAGAACGCATCTCCTGACAGTTAGGAGCCAGCTGAGGGAGGAGCAGAGAGAAACACAGGGTGCTGCTGGTGGTGGCGGATTGGGGAGTGAGCTCTGGGTGGATCTTGCAGGATCTTTTTGGTGGTTTGTGGGAGTTATTCCAGTTACCCAGTGGGCTCTTGAGTTATTAGGAGAGATTGGACCTTGTTGATTATTTTGAATTCTTCCCTTTCCTACAGAATTATGGCCTTGAAACGGATAATATGAAGAATTTGGTTTTGAAACTGCGGGCATCTTCCAACAATTTACAGAATCACATAAGCAGCCGGCGGAAAAATCCAGCTTATGATGGGAACACGTCCCACAAGCCACCCAATGAGCTCCTAACTTCGGTGGTGGAGCTGATAGGCGCTGCCAAGGCTTTGCTGGCTTGGCTGGACCGGTGAGTAGTCCACGTGCCTTTTTCTGTGTTCTGAGAAGAGGATCTGAGATGTCCCAAGGCTGATCTTGTGTCTTAGGAAAACAAACCACGGTTCCATTTGCCCCTTTTCACTGGGCCTCAGGAATCCTGGATCACAAGTGGCTCTTAGGTTTCCTGTGGACGTTACTTAAAAAATTTATAATGGGAAGATTTAACCTCAGCTTAGAGAAGAGAGAAACTGTGCTAAAGGTTATGTGCTACTGAGATTAAACATTAATGGTTGAGTATTGGTTGGTATGAAGGCTGTTAGTTCACTTCTGAAGGGACATTAATTCTTTGTTCAGTTTTGGATGTTTTGTATCTAGTATTATCTGTCTCTTTGCTATTCAGGTTCCTACTTGATGTTTTACTTGAGGCAAAATAGTAATATGAAAAATGATTTTAAACTAGCTATTGTGTAGCTATGCCTGCCAACAGACAGTACTGGATCCTGGTGGATTCCTCCCCCCGCTTTTAAAAGAGAATTTTGTGTTACTTTCCAGGGCTCCATTTACGGGGATCACTGACTTCACAGTAACGAAGAACAAAATCATTCAGCTTTGCTTAGACCTGACCACTACAGTCCAGAAGGTCAGTAGTAAATCATTATGGGTCTCTAAAAGTGTCTTTTTCCTATTTTTTTTCCAAAGGGCTTCCATGCAGGTATGAAGTATCCCCACTCTAGTTTTTTTCCCATTAGGGGGAGAATAAAAGGGGGAGATAAAAGGCTTTAACTTAGATGCATTGTACTGATAACCTCTATGAACAATGACCAGTGGCCTTTGAGTCAGAGTATCTTCTTTTGTTTTAAAATAATTGAGCTGTGTTGTATTTCTTCTCAAATGTTGAAGCTTAGTTTAACTAGAAATGCTCACTATAATCTTTGTTCTCATGCCATTATAAATGTGTTGATTCTAAACTTTCCTTCTGACTTCTGGTTGGTGGATTTAGCAGTCAGGATGGGCTAAGTTATGGGGCAGTAACAACTTACAAACCCTTGCCCTGTGTCCCTTGTTGGTATCCTCATGGTCAGCTGGAAGATCTGCTATTATCCTGCCCATGTCAGGACATAGGCTGATAGAGTAACTGGTGTCTATGTCATTTGTCCTCGTGACAGAGAGACAAAAGAACTTTGGAGGTTCCCATATTGATGTATCTTCTGGTCTGGAAGTGACACACGTCAGTTTCACTTAGGGCTTACTGTCCAGTTGTAGGTAACTTAGCGAATCTTACATGTGTCTTTAATCTACCTACCTTCTGTGATCTTAACAATGTTATTGGTCTCAGAGCCCTGAAGACCACCTTCTGTCACATAATGTGGCATATTGGACACATATTTTTGAATTGAGTCAGGGTTGTAAAACAAGAGGAGGAGCCTTTTTCCTTCATGCCATACTGATTCCAAAAGTTTCTGCTGATCACTGGGCAAAAAAAAAAAAGAATATTCTTCCCTCAGTCCTGACCATGGTGCAATGAAGATGCAATTGTGAAAAGCTAAGTGAGATGAAGAATTGCGCTTGGCTCTGCCCATGCCAAGTGCTTGGAAGCCAGTTCTGAGCAGCCACTGAACTTTAGGCAATCTGCTTGGCAGTAACAGTGACCCATGAGTCATGCAGTGTCAGAGGCCTGGTGTTGTGGTGGGAGGCTTTCCTTGATACTTCCTTTGAGTATTCTTTTCCTTCTGTTTTCCACTTCATAGCATTTTGCTTCTTGTTTTGATGGTTAGCAACTTTGCATGCCATCAGCTAAACTGAAGTGTTAAAGCTAAACACAGGAGTTAGCAAGTGGGGGCATTTTCCCCATAGGCACATCTGGGATTTCTTGGGAAGGGTCCTAGATCATTACCTGACTCAGGCTTTCTGTGCTGTGGGGCAAGCAGAGGCAGGACAGTGACAAAGCGGAGGGCAGAGAAGTTGCGTTTGTCTTCATGGCGAAAGCTGCTTTGCCTAGCCAGATTAATGTTGGCTTTGCAGGTAGTTGGACAGTTTCTTCAATAAATATTTATTTAACATTCATTCATTCATTCATTCATTCATTCATTCATTCATTCATTCATTCATTCATTCATTCATTCATTCTGTATAGGGTCTCACTATGCAGCTGGGACTGTTGTCTCAGCCTCCCCAGTGCTGGAATTATAGGTGTGTACCTCCACACCTGGTTTCAGTGGCTGACATGCTGTGCCTGGGGTTCCTGGCCCAGCATGGCATGTGGTACTGGGGATCGAATCTGGGTCCTTGCACTTGCCAGGCAAGTGCTTAGACCGCCAAGCTCTTTCCCTAGCCCAATAAATCCTTATTGATTTTTACTCTGTCTGTCACTGTTCTAGGAACTGGGGTGTCAGGGTAAAGAAACAGACAGAAAGTCTCTGAGTCATGGAGCCTCCAGTCTTTGGGGGGGGATACAAACATTGAGGACTAAAACACAGAAAATCATACACATGTATGCAAACTCGTACTTACTGTGTATGTGCAGTTATGTAACATGAGAGGAGTAGTGCTAAGGAGGGAAGGGGCACCAGAAGGTTGAAAGCCAAATATGACTGTAATACTTGGTGACAGTTATCCTCACTAGGAAGGTGACAGTTGAGTACTCAGACCAGTGAAATTCTGTGTTCACTGCATGGGTGCACTAATGCATCTCTTTAAGTGGACTTTCTATGTGGTTATAGAGTGTTGATTGTTATGATAAAAAAAGTCTTCCCTCGAGAGATGCAGACCCTGATCTGGACCTATTCAAAAGGTTCCTTCTGAGTACCTGCTTCATGCCTGGTCTTGCTTACTGGAGGCTTATGATGCCTGCTAGGTGGTTCATGATACACTTTCTATAATGTGTTTTTTAAGGAATGAGTCATTTATTCTGACAAAGAAGCTGAGACGAATTTATACCATATCAGGGGAAAGTGAATCCGAGCTCTAGAGACACTGTGGGCATTATTAGTGTGGACATTCATTTTGTACATTTTTCCCTGTGGTGCTTATTGAGGGAGTTTAGTCTCTAGTGGATAAAGACATTTTTTTTATTGACAGATAGTCATAGGTTTGAATAATCTCCCTCTACTAATATTTTCCCTTGGATAATTTACCTAAAATTTTTGAGTCTCCAGTCTATTTTCTCATCTGTAAAATGGAAATACTAATACTTATTTTTCTAGACAACTTGGTTGGATTCCTATAAATTGTTGAGTAAAGAAAAAGGGAAGATAGTGAGAAGTTATTAGAAATAATAGGGCTGGAGAGATACCTCAGTGGACTAAGTGCCTGCTTAGGTAGGCGCAGGGTCCAGAGTCTGGGGTTTGATCCCTGGCCCTTCCCTTGGGTACACTGAGAGGGACACCGAGACCAGGTGTCGTGGTGCATGACTATAATCCCAGCACTGGGGAGGTTGAAAACAGGAGGATCACTATGAGTCAGAGCTACGTAGTAAGGTGTCCTGAACCAAGTACGTTAAAAAAAAGAAGAAATGGTGACAAGAAAGTGTGTACATGTGTATCTGTATGTGTGTGTTTGTAATATACACATATGTCCATACTCACAATCCTGCTTATAAAGTTACAAGTCATGGAATGGACAATTTGGAAGAAAAATTCATTTTACTATGGCAAGGAGAGAGGTGAAGGAGAAAGTAGGAGCTAACCAAAAATAAAATAAAAATAAAAACAACGTCAAAAAGGCAAAACATTTTCATTTACAAAATTCATATACATGGCAACATTTATGCATTGATAGAAAATTAGATATAGATAAATGATGTCTGTCTGTTCATGGGTGAACCTAGAGATTGAACCTAAGCCCTTGTAGGCATGTGCTCTCCCTCTCCAGTAAAATATAAGAAATTTACAACAAAATATCTCCTTCAATATGTTGTCATAGAGATTAGATGAGCTATACCATATTAAAACCACGGTTCCTACTTACAAAATTGTCTAAGCAGAAATATAAAAATTTCACTTTGTATCGGTGTTCTGGAGCTGAATCTGACAGATTGAAGAGAGGAATGAAGCAAATATGTTGTTCTGATTTTCTGATTTAAAAAAAATAAATTTGAATATTTTTAAAGAACAAAGCCAATGGTATATAAATGTATTCAGGGAGGTTATTTTATGACCTTAGACTCAGAGGGATGCTCAGTGTTTTCTATAGCAATGGAAGAACACGGGTTCTCAGTAGCTCTGCAAGGGAGGCTTTGTTATCATCCTCTTTTATACAGAAGTACATAAGGCATAGAGCTACTAAATGCATTTCCCAAGGTCTCAGTACCTAAGAAGGTACAATAAGGAGGGGAGGCCAGAGGCAGGAGAGGCCAGCCAGGGCAGTGTTCCTGGCTGCTAGATTAGGCCATAACTGCCAAGCCAGGTGATATGGACAGTAATGAAGCTCTGCCTCACTCTCTGACTCATGAGGGGGTGACTCGTTCCAGTACCTCTTTTTCCATTCCAAACACTGTGAAGTCACCGCACAGCTGCTTCCTCTTACTGGGGATGGATGTGGAAGCCCACGGTCAGCATGGTGGGAGGTAGGAAGACAACACTTTCACACGCCAGTGGGATAGTTGGGTGGCAGGCTTGTGCCTGTTGGCTAATTTCCACAACAGGAGACTTGTTTTCTTGGTGGCTTCTTGGATCTACCCAAAAATCCAGTACTGAAAATCATGTGGTCCCACCATGACTCTGACCCTTGGATGCTAGTATATGGAAAGGGGTTCTCTGCTTCTGGGTGACAGTCTTCAAGGATGACAGTGCTGATATCATTTTGTGATTTGTAATGAAAGATCTCAGACACAAATAATGAGTTACATTACTATCATAAGACTGTATGTATACAGTGTTTTCTGGAGTTGATATTTATGTAATAGCTGTCAATCAGTAGAAATGGGGAATGGGTTTTTATAGCAGTTGATGACTTAGTTCCAGGCATAAGGTAGGGCAGAAAGGCACATTTTAGACCTACAATTATTTGTATTTCATGTGAGTTGCTCTAGGAGTTTGAATTTATACCAGATTTAAATATGTCAAAATCGCCAGAAGGAAATTTCTGTTTCTTCTTAATTTTTTCTCCTTTGGCTATTCTTAAGAGGCAGATATCAGTTTTGGGAGCAGTAGAGAGGTTGCTGTTTTCTACATTTTTTTTATCTAGTAGAGATGATTAGAAATTAAAAGAATGAAAGTCTAATTCTACTAAGGTAGAAGAAGTTGATACCTATTCCATTCCCTCTGCCAATCATAGTTTCATCTTTTGTTTAACAGAGTTAATATCTTTCATGTACCTAAAATTATCCTTAAGGTCGCCCTAGTTTGGGTCAAACCTACGAATGCTGGTCATCTCTAAAGAGAATAGTCCGGCTCGTTTTACTTCTGCATGCACTCTGCAGTGTGGGCTGAAATCCACCGTGTTGATGGTTCTAGAAGGTTAACTATGAATCTTTTACATTGGCAGTCTTACTTTGGTTCCTTCTGGACAGGACTGTAGTGATTTCTGTGATTAGCTAACTCTGTTCAGACTGTTTGCTGTGTCTTGGGTCTTTTGTTCTTGAGCTGAATAAATAATGCTTTGCATTCCAGCCCTTTATATCAATAGCATACCTTGAGACCACTTTTTTGGCAGAGTCTTAATGAATGTTTTGTTAAACTTTTTTCATCTACCAAGGACTGAAATATCTGATTTAATCTCAGTGCTGCTTAAAATAAACTTTTGTGGCTGAGTTTACTCAAGCCCTTGTTGGAAAGCTCTTCTTATACGGCAGGCCAGAGCTTAGGACTGCTGGCTGGTTGGGCTGCTGCTGACTTAGCGTGGGCTATGCTGGGAGCCTTTGGCAGATTTCTTAGATTTGGACTTCTGAATTAGTAATAGGATTTCCTTTCATGATTTTTTTTTTCAGATTATTAACTAAATAATGGGTTACATGAGTTGCTTGACTGATTGATAAACTCCTTAGGAAGAGCAGGACTTTAGGAAAAGATAGATGTCAGCTTCATTTGAATTCTGTCCCTTGATGCTCAAGTTTAGGGCCCAGCAGGGTGTATGTCAAGGACTGTATGATCTCTTGAAAATATCTATAAGGCTAAGTCAGTCCTTTTTAAGATTTCTCCTGCTCAATTTTTATTTCCTTTTTTTTCTTTAGGATTGCCTTGTAGCAGAAATGGAGGATAAAGTTTTATCTGTAGTAAGTATGTTTTCTGAAAGTACCATAAAATTCCTTTTCCAAAGGCAGTGGGAATCACATTGAAGTAAATGCACTGTGGTTAAGTGCCTTGTACTATAATTTGAGATATTTGCTTTTGGGATATGAGGCTATTTAGGCAAAAGGAGAAACATAAAATTATTTAACAAGACCAAGAATTATAAGAACTCCTGAGCTTAAATGAGCTCTGTTGGGGTTTCTGGTTTTTTGTTTGCTTGCTTTGTGTTTGTTTTTATTCCTGAATATTTCATCAGAGTATAATTGAACATCAGTAGTTAGCTTAGTGTGCTAATCAGGGTTAAACTGATTTTCAGAGTTAATGTTAGGACCATTTTGATGCAAAAAAAAAAAAATTCTTGGCAAAATCTTTATCATGTGGGAGGAGGGGGCACTATGACTGTTTAAAAAGCATTTTGAAACTATTCATCAGCACTTCCGCCTTTTGACATAAGCCAGCCTGTGCTCTTTTGATAAGGTCTTCCTTTTTACTGATGTTGAGAAATTTAGCAATGAAACTGCTATTAATATATTTTCCATAAATAGGGAGGCCAAACAAATTGGAGGAATGTAAGAAAGTGTTGTTTCTTGGATTCTCCTCCTTAGAAAGAAAAAGATCACTCTTAGGAATTTCCTGATTTCATTGGTTGTTTCATTTTGAAAGATTAGATGGTGCCAGCTGGGCCACACATCACCATGGCTTTCACATAGAGACCTTTTGATAGGTGCTCTATCTTCTGTCTGTAGTGCTTTATCTTGTTGGCGTTTGGCATTCAGAAAATATGAACTGTCACTAAGATGATCATAAACCTACATGCAAAATCGAAGTGTCACATCTTCTAGGACATATCAGAGAAACAATTTAGTCAGCCTTGATAGTGAGTTTTTAGATAGAAAGGCAAAAGCATAAATGATTAAAATGAAACTAGATGATATAGGTGTCTTCATAATGAAAAACTCTTCAGTGAAAAAAAATGTCAAGAGAATGAAATGATAAGCCACAGACTGGGAGAAAATGTTTTCAAAACATGTAAGACTTATGTGGAAAATATACAGAGAACTCTGAAAAATAAGACAACCTAACTAAGAAGTGGATAAAAGATCTTAACAGCCACTTTACCAAAGAAGGTGCAGAAATGGCAAAGAAGCACATGAAAGGAGGTCAACACTTTTTGTGATTAGTGAGTTGCAAATGAAAAGGCTGAGATAGCATTGCATCCTTTGTAGTGGCTAAGATTCGGAACATTGACCACATAAAGCAATGGTGAAGACAGGAGCAGTGGTCCTTCTCACTGCTGGGAAAGCAAAGTGGCAGAGGCAGGTTAAAGGCCAATTTGGCAACTTCTTACAAAACTAAACATGCTGTGACCGTACCATCTACTAGTTGCATAACAAGATATGTACCTAGAAGAGTTAAAATATTATCCACAAAAATTTGTACTGAATTGCATGGAACATTTATAGTAGCTTTATTCACAATTGCCAAAAATTGAAAGCAACCACAATATAGGTGAATGGATATAGGAGAAGGAATCGAAAAATATGTCAGGCCAGCCAAATAGCTCAGCATATTAAAGTACCTGCAAGCAGGTGCAGGGGCTGGGGATTCAATCCCTGGGCCTGCCATGCTGGCCCCGCCCCTGGGGTACACTGAGATGACGATTGAGGCTGGGTGTGGTGTTGCACACCTGTTATCCAAACTCTTGAGAGGCTGTAAGCAGTTGGATTACTCTGAGTCCGATCTAGTAGTGAGACCCTGAACACCCTGTAGACTCTTCCCTAAAATACAAAAAAAAAGAAAAGAAAGAAACAAAGAGAGAGAAAGAGGCAGACAGACAGAGAAAGAAAGAAAGAAAGAAAGAAAGAAAGAAAGAAAGAAAGAAAGAAAGAAAGAAAGAAAAATATGGCATGTAAAATAGAATATTATTCAGCATTAAAAAGAAATGGACTGTCAAGTCAGGAGAAAATATGACTCAGTCAGCAGGAAGTTTAAATGCATATTATTAGTTGGAATAGGCTAATTGAAAAAGACTATATGCTATATAATCCAAAGTGTTTACAATTCTAATTCTCAGGGGTTCATAGCCAAGAAGCAGGAGACAGATGTTTAGCTAAACAGAGGGGTTTTAAGTGGCTTGGGGAGACAGCTCAGTAGAATAAGTGCTTCCCTGGCAAGCACAAGGGTCTGAGTTCAATCCTTGGTTCTGCCAAAAAAAAAAAAAAAAGAGATGAGTTTTTAAGTCCATGAAAGTCTGTATGATACTATAGTGAAACATTACATTGAGCATTTGAAAAAACCTCTAGAATGTATATCACAAGAAGTGAATGCCCATGTAAATTATAGACTTTAGATAATCCTTTAGAGGTCATGGCTGATATGAGAGATACAAATTCTTCATACACATAGTTAAGGGGTAATAGCTGAATGGACATCTTTGTAGGAATAATAAAAGTGTCTCAATATTGGTATTGGTTGTGACAAAGGTGCTGTGCTGGAGGAAGATGAAAATAGTGGAAAAAGGTGGGTTGGGGAGTCTTTTCCATCTTGCAAGAGGGCCGGTGACAAAACTGAGAAGCCAGACACTAAAGAGAAGAGACCCAAAGCCAAGAAGGCTTCTGCCAGTGGTGCTGGTAAAAAGGGTAAGGTGAAGGCAAAAAAGTCTAAGAAGAGGGAGCCCCGCTGCAGCCAAAATGCTGTCCTGGTCAGAGAAGTTGTTAGATATTCCTGATCTGCTCTGTATTCCAGAAAAGTTTCATATAAGAGAAAACACATAGCTGCCAAATCAAAGGTTGAGAAGGAAAAGAAGGAGAAAGTCCTTGCTATGATCATAAAACCAGTTGGTGGGAACAAGAATGGAGGTAGCCGGGTGGTTAAGCTTCGAAAAATGCCTAGGTACTACCCTACTGAAGATGTGCCCTGAAAGCTCTTGAGCCACGGCAAGAAACCCTTCAGTCAGCATGTGAGGACACTTCGAGCTAGCATCACTCCCGGCACCGTCTTGATCATCCTCACCGGGTGCCACAGAGGCAAGAGAGTGGCCTTCCTGAGGCAGTTGGCCAGTGGTTGCTACTTGTGACTGGGCCTCTTAGCCTTAATCGTATTCCTCTACAAAGAATACACCAGAAATTTGTCATTGCCACCTCTCCAAAATTGGCATTAGCAAAGTGAAAATCCCCAAACACCTCACTGATGCTTACTTCAAGAAGAAGCTGTGGAAATCCAGACAAAAGGAGGGTGAGATGTTCGATATCAAGAAAGAGAGGTACCAGATTTCAGAGCAGGTCAGAAAAGGTAGATCAGAAAGCAATGGACTCACAGATTTTAGCAAAAAATCAAAGCTGTTCCTCAGCTCTGGGGCTACCTGTGATCTGTTTTTGCTCTGAATTTATTCTCATACATTAGTGTTCTAAATTTCTAAGAACCTAATTAAATAACTGATATATTAAAAAAAAGATGACCTGGGGAGAGGGTATATTTGGAAGTAATACATTTGTTTAATTTTTCCACAAATGTAAAATTATTTTAAAAAGTCGTGTGTTTAAAAATATGTTCCCCCAAAGCATTTTTTTTTAAAGCCTGGTTGATATTTGGTATTGAGAGAACATGAGCTGTCACTAATAAGCCACTTGGGTGTCTGAAAATAGATGCTTTCTCTTTAAGGGCAGAAGGGTGTTTCTCCTGGCTTATGCTCTTCCATAGTTGGAAAGGAGCTAATATAAAAGGCACAGTCTTCAAACAAAGCTGAGCGAGGGGCACCATTTCCAAGACTGCAAATAGGGAATACAAGTGCCTTGTATTCAGTGAGCAGAATTATCGAAATGATTGTTGACCAGAGCTGAGGATCATAAGTGAAATGCATTTCTTTAGAACTCAGCTTGAGATAAAACTGATTAACAGTGGCATTCTCCTGACACTGTGTCTCTCAATTCTAGGTCAAAGTTTTAAATGGCATCTGTGACAAAACAATTCGATCTGCCACCGACCCTGTCATGAGCCAGTGTGCGTGCCTGGAGGAGGTCCACTTACCCAACGTCAAGCCTGGGGAAGGCTTGGTAAGGGTGCTGATATTTGTTTTATTTTTTGAATAATACATACCAGTATTTACTAAAGTTTCCTTTAAATATTTCTCATTGTTTTCACTGTGATTCTGATGGGTGGACTTAAATTAGATTACCATTGGCTGTTATACATTTAGTAATTTGCTATCTTAAACTCTGTTGGTATGTTTTTATCTTCATAGTGTAAAACTAAACATAATTTAAAAGCTGTATGGTCCTATCTTAATGGCTTTATGTTTTAGGACTTAGCAATACAAGGGAATAGGAAACATCTACACAAAGAAGAGATGGTTTTTAGGGACAAAAACAGCATCTGTTTTCCAAGTGTCTATTAGCACTTATGATGAAAGCACGAAGAGGCTAGAGAAGGAAATGAGTCCCATTTAAAGTATCTTATAAGTTGTGTATGATACAGCTCTGAGCTATGAATGAGAATTCCCAGGGTATAGAGTATATCCCATAAGATTAATCTGCTGGAATTCAGACAACAGTGGAGCCCATTGAATTAGCTTAGAGCCTTTGAGTCAGAGAGAGCTTACAAGTCAGTTTCTTCTTGGGGCTGCTGAAAGGAATACGTTAGATGGTGAACGTATTCAGCCAGTGCCCAGTGCTGCAAGCATAGAGCACGTTCGTGATTAGTGGCTGTAGCTCCTGTTACCTCTTTTGATGGTGATAGTGAAGATGATGAAGAGGAGGAGGACAGAAGTGCCCTGTGTGTGGACAGCCATGGGTGCCATCAATAAGTCTCTAAGTCTCTTCTTAGATAAAAAAAACAAAAACAAAAACAAAATCTGGACATGGTGTTAGAGACGTGTAACTCCAGCACTGCAGAAGACTGAAGCAGGAGGATTGCAAGTTTGAGCTAAGCCTTGGAAAATTAGCAAGACCTTGTCTAGAAATTAAAAACAAAACAAACCAAAAATATCAAATGCCAATAAACTCCAGTTCTTAGTGAGTAGTAATCTATATATGATACTTGACTTCAGTCTAAGTGATAGATTATAGCAGAGTGAGCATGGAGGAATTCCTGGAGGTGAGGCTATAGTTAAGGATGGAAGCAGATGGAGGGCCCATGTCTGTCACAGTGAGTTGCGCTTTCTTGTCATATACATGTGGCCTAGGAAAAGGCTACTGCTGTGTGTGGGGAGCTCAGAGTTCTGCAGATGGAGGCAACCACTTGAGAGGAGTGGGGGAAACCTCGAGGGCCTGAGTGTCAGGTGCCATTCTCTTTATAATGTGGGCCAGGATACTGAGCTGGGCCAAAGTTCAGGGTCAGGATGACTTTGATAGTATTATAATATAGGTAGTGGGATGAGAAGCTACTTTGTTGTTGTTGTTCTTTCCCCATGCAATAGTAGCTTAATAAAAACATTTTACTTATGAATTGTCCAACTACAAGAGTATTTCCTGGGCTGGGGAGCAAGCTCAGTGGTCTAAGCACCTGTCTGACCAGCACAAGAATCGAAATTCAATTCCTGGTACTACATGGTGAGCCGGCCCCAGAAGCCCAGGTGCGCTGTGCCAGCTACTGAAATCAGGCGTGGTGGTGCATGCCTGTACTCCTAGTGCTGGGGAGGCTGAGACAAGATGATCACTACAAGTCTGAGCTGGTAGTGTGGTCCTGTATTAAATAAATGTATGAATGAATGAATAATAATGCTATTCATCTCTGATCTGGTCTATGGGCTTTTGGAAGATGAATACACATCCTCTTCCCTTCCCAAATGGAGCAGTGCATGTTTTAGTTTGCTGCCTACACTATATTGCAGTATTTATTTGTACATCCCAAACAAGTAGCCCCACAATTACTACTGATACCAAATTTAACTGACTGTGTTGTATGCCTGGACAAAGAGATGGTCAGGAAAGAAGAGTCTTTGTTTGGCATACCTCCTCACTCACGAGCAGGTCTGAGAAAATTCTTGCATCTCGAAGAGCTGTGGCAAGTTTCGATGTGCCCTGTACACAAATTACAGTATCAAAGAGATCACACATCTGATTTTTTTTTCACTGGGTTTTGGCTTGTTTGGTTCTCCTTTACTGTCCCCTGGTGTTTCAGGAGGCTTAAAAATGAGCATTATTATGAAGGGCCTGTACTCAGTGTTTTATAAATTGAAGTCTCACTCATAATTCCTGTCTCTACATGGCGGAGTAGTAAGTTACTGTATTGGTGATTTATTCTAGGGCATGTACATCAAATCAACATATGATGGATTGCATGTTATTACTGGGACTACAGAAAATGTAAGTGTACCCTTTAAAGGTAAAAGCCATTGTGTATTTAAACAAATTTGACATAGAGCTTTGTTCTTTTCATTTAAATGTGTGCATGTTGTCATTCGTAGTGAGGGCCAGCAGTGTGGGTGCCTGTTTTGTCTATGGATAGACAACTGTTCCGCTTATCACCAGCTGTTGTCAATTTATTATTTAAATTGTCTTTTATCAGTCTTGTTCGCACACCATGCTGAGCTTGTAGTCTCACCCGTGTTAATTGTTGCATTTGCACCATGGAAATGTTAAATCAAAAATGCACAAACAATATTCTGTTATTGTGAACTGCTCTTATACGAATGAGGGTTGGTGGCCATATGTGTTAAATATATTTTTTGTTTAACATAAATTTTATATGTCTCCAAAGCAGTTATTTTGAGATTTTTACATGAACCAAATTCTTTCTGTAGTTACATGTCAGAATAGTTGTCATGATACTGAATTTTAGTCCCGCCCCTCTAGTACTTTGAATAGAAAAAACTGATCTGTTTCTACTGCAAAAGAGTAGAAACTAAGAACTTATTCATGGGCCACCTAGCCCACCCCTTTGGAGTTGGATGAATTCAGACAGAGAATTTCATTTCAGTTTTTTTTTTTTTTTTTACTGGAGATCAAATTCAGGACCTTGTGCTTGCCAGGCAGGTGCTTATGCCACTGAGCCATCTCCCTGGCTGTCATGTCAGTTTTTACCTTTATACACTATTTATTTCCTTCTGGAAATTTTGCTATCTGTGTGTGTGTGTGTGTGTGTGTGTGTGTGTGTGTGTGTGTGTGGCATATTCTTATTGCCTCAAGTGTCTTAAATTTGCAAAAATGAGAGCTACTTGCATGTTCTTTTTGCAAACTACAGCATGGCCAGCTGTTGAGTGATTCTATGACACTGATCTGAAGCTAAAAGTATTTGACTAGCTTCCCTGGGTCTGTGTAAAAGAAACACGTGTCTAATGAATTAATCCAGTCTTTAATAAATTAAGAGAAGGGCATTTAGTTCTAAAAAACAGGAGGAATTTTGGTAACTGTTTTCTAGTCTGTTTGGTGAAAATACATGTCTCATTTTATTCTTCAGTTGCTAGGTCTTTTGATGAAAGAAAGTAGCATAATCTTCGATGAATGTTGGTGATAGGCACATGATTTTTGAAGTAAGAAAATGACATTGCTTAAAATAATCAATGGATTATAAATCAATTGCATGGTTCTTATAGATACCTGAGTGGAAGATAGTAATGTTTTTAAGCATTCTAGGTTGAGACTCAAACTGAGAATCACTAGACATTTTTGTATTATCTCACCTAACAGGTAGCAACAGGTAATAATAAGTAACACAGGGAGAGAGCTTCACAGTTTTAGGCTAGGGACGGTATTAAAGAAAAACAAAAGCACAATGCTTTGTATGATTCATATTCAAGACCCAGTAGGTTGTGGCTCAACCATGGTAAGAGCTTATTCATTTACCACTTAGCCTACCACTTAGTTGGATGAATTTAGAAAGATATAAATTTAGAAAGAATTTAGAATGTCTGTTCGGGTTTTTTTTTTTGGTACTGGGGATCAAATTTAGGACCTCGTGCTTGCCAGGCAGGTACTTATGCCACTGAGCTATCTCCCTGGCTGTCATTTCAGTTTTTAAAGAGTTAAAGGTTTGTTTTTCAATATATTTAGTGCAGAGTTTAGAGGGTCTCACTACATAGATTGGACTCGTAGTGATCTTTCTGTTTACAGCCTCCCAAGCATTGGGATTACGGGTGCATGCCACTATGTCCAGGCTCAATCACCATCTCAGCATGCCCAGGGGTGGGGCCAGTGCAGCAGGCCCAGGGATGAAACCCCAGCTCCTGTGTCTGCCTAAGCAGGTACTTTAATCCACTGAGCTATCTGGCCAGCTCAGGAGTTGAAGTTTTGCAATCTTGCAATGTGGAGACTGTGTTGTTTGATGTAACCAGATCTGCTTTCAAAGTCAATGCATAAAACACTATAGCATTACCACCAGACAGTATAGGCTGTTCTCTTTTACCCTGCCCTTTTTTGTTTAAAGATGAGAATTGAATGAGAAACTTAAACAAAGATGCATTTCATTCAAATCCAATGTCAAATGTCACTGATGATATATATCTTTCCAAAGTACTAAAAGAATCATAATACTAGGTGACAGATCCGGGCTTTCCCCTAGATTTAGTCTATTCTGATATTGCCATGTAGAACTGTATGGACATCATCACCAAAAGAAGTGGTTCACATATTGCCACAGTTCAAAGAAAGCTTATCTTTTGTGTGTTAATACATTTAAAGTGTCATTCATTGCTTCGGTCCCTCAGTTACATTTATTGAATGCCTGACATGTGTTAGACAGTCTTGTAGCTGAGGCTGGGAAGTAGGAAAGAGTCTACTTTCCAAGAGCTTAACCTGGATATTGTGCACTTACTTAGGATTTCAGAATCAGATTGTTTTAAAGGGTGAGTGGCTGCAGGCAGCAGTCTCCCATTGCATTCCCAACTGGATTGTCTCCATGTTCCTTCTCTATGGCTGCAGACGGGATGTAGTCTCGGGAGACCATTCTCAGAGTACCAGCTATGTTTTGGAGGTTACCTCAGAGGTCAGGATCATTTCACAGTGATTCTCTATCTGACCTCTTTTTTGATGTTATTCAGGATCTAGAAGGGGAGTTGTGACACCACCCTATCTGCATTTTTATCCTCCACTATGAGATGAGGTGGAAAATAGATTAGCTTCTGAAGAGAGGGCATTCTTCTTCAGGTCATCACCCTTTTTCAGCAAACCAGAACAGGCATCGCATTTCAGTAGTCTGACTCTTGGTGAAGATAAGCAGGTGCTACTGCCCTAGGGAAAGTTTTGGAATCAAGTACTCTCTTTACCAGTGTTCTGCCAACACAGGACTCCTGATCGCTTGGTGGAACATTTGAGAAATGAATGCATGGAGGTCCTTAGGAAGGGAAGGGAGTCAAGGACATGAGTATTTGTGTTTTATGATTATAGGTCTATTGCCTTTGGGCCATGTTTTTATAGAGAACTTACATTAAATGACTTTGCTCAGGAAGATAAAATGCACTGTGCTCATCAGGAAACTGAGTTAAGTATCTTGCACAGATACAAAAAGGGGCAGAGATAAATTCAGGTTTTAGAAAGAGTGTCTCATAAGAAAAGAGATTCTAGAGAGACATCCCACTGGGTACCTGTATTCAGAGTCTTGGGTGAGACCATTACCTGGGCCTTGTGCTGAGCTAGATAAATCAAAGAGAGCCTTTCTAGAGCTCAGTGCTGCTTGCTTATTCATGACTTAGGGAGCTTACCACAGCAGTGGAGTGATGAAGGTTCAACAAGGGTGTCTTGAGTTTTCTTGTCCACCCCCCACCCCCATGTTCAAAGGAGCTATTTTGTTTTCAGAGAGCTATAAATTGTTTGATGATTGCAGCCAGTTATAAAAGTCACAAAGTTAACTACTTTGGATTCACATGATGTTTAATTAGAATCTCAGAAATAAAAGTTTTATCCTTTCTTTTTTTTCTGTTGTAAGAGAGCTCTTAAACATAGAGGGCTGTGTTGCTTGTATACATAAGAAGAGTCTGAACAATCTAGTTGGCAAATGGATTAGATCCCTTTGTGTATGTTTTTCTTGTTGCAAATTAATAGCAATATATTTACTAGGGAGAAGCAGAAGTTTTGACTTTGTCTTGATACTGAGGCTCACTCACTTTTAATTTACCTGGAAATTAAAAAAAAAAAGTGCTTATTTTTTTTTTTTCAAATTTCCTTCTATTGGTATTAACTTTTTATTTTAATAGTATTGTTATAATATGTTCAAGAGTGTGGAAAGGGAAGGTTTACCTTTGATAAGGAATGACAGAGTTGCAAAGATAATTCTTATCTCATAAACACTATGTCAGCTTTCACATGATTAATTCTGATAGATATTTGTGAGGTATTTTTGAGATGATCCAGTGGTTTTTAGCAGCAGATTGTTTCAGCAGGATGTACAGACTTTCCACAGGTTAAATAAACTTAACTGTTCTAATGGATATATTATCTATTACAACAGACACCAATAAAATAGTAAACATGGTCTTTATATACTATCTCCATGGACTGCATAATCTCAGGAGACTTAATACATTATCTTCTTTTTCCTGAGAAAGTTTTTATTTAGTTGTCTACAGAAGAAAGAATAGAAGCAGAAAGTATTAGAAGGCTTGAAAACTAAGGCAAATCTCTTTATCTTTATACAGTCTCCTGCCGATAGATCTCAGAAAATTCATGCTGGTGATGAAGTCATTCAAGTTAATCGGCAAACTGTGGTGAGTTTGTTTCTTGAGGCCTCTTTTTTCTCTTTTAGCTAAATCTAAAATCCTTTGGTTTAAATTTTTAACAGTGTGATTTCTGTCTGATTTTCTGCTGTCTTAAGGAGCACTAAGACAAACTGTGCTACCTGTTTATTTGCTCACAACTCTCATTTCCTTGAGAAAAATTCACAGACTTGATTTTTCTTTATTCATGAACACATCCTCTAACTTGTTTTCTCCCTCCAAAGGTGGGATGGCAGCTAAAAAACCTGGTGAGGAAATTGAGAGAGAATCCCACTGGAGTTGTGTTACTGCTGAAGAAAAGGCCTACGGGTTCGTTCAACTTCACGCCCGCCCCTCTGAAGAACCTGCGTTGGAAGCCTCCTCTTGTGCAGGTGCCTGTCAGTTTTGTAGGATTTGTCCAGCATCAAGGTGTAAACAGGGTCAGGGTCTGGCTTTTCTCATTAAAAAAGGAAATAAATTAAAATATGAAGGTGGTTGCTTTCAGGAATTGGTTTGTATCTTGGTTGCTCTTCTCTCATTGCTGGGACAAATACCTGACACCCGGAATTAAGGAAGGAAAGAAAGGTTTATTTAGCTCACAGTTAGTGGAGGTTTCAGTCCATCCTCAGCTAGCTCCAAGGCAGAGCAGCACAAGACACAGAGCAACTGTTCATGGTGTTGGCAAAGAGTGAAGAGCAAAGGAAGGAGTAGTGTCTCTGACAATGAGCTAGCTTCTCTCCCTTCCTTACACTGTAATGCAGATTACCCACCCTAGGGCTAGGGTGTCACACTCACACCTGCAATCCCAGCATTGGATCGAAAAGTAATTCCAAACTCCAGAAGCTGGCCCATGACTGCATGAGGCTTTGGGGGGACAACTTGATCCAAACCATAACAGTTTGTGCTTATTCTGTAATCCTGATTATATGAAAAGATAAGTTCTGCTCTACTCTGACCACTGTGACAACCACTATGCATAGATTCCATATTGCATGAAATTCACTCTAGGCTTCTTCTGTCATTTTAGATCTGTGTAACTACATGATTTCAGCAAAGTCCTATGGATTACACAAGGGGTGGAGGGCTTAGCAGCACTTTATGAAGCCAGAGGCAAGGGTGGCAGATATGGCAGATATGGAGACAGGAGATGGTGAGGTGACACATTCATCCACGTTGCCCCAAATGACAGGATTTTCTTCTCATCAAAGGCTAAGCAGCATTCTAGTGTGGGTATATATTACATTATCTATTTTGTTTACTTATCTGTTGGCGAATGTATAGGTAGTGTCCGTAGTTTGGTATCTGTAAATAACCTTGCCATGAACATGGCAGTGCTGGTGTCTCTTGGACATGCTGATTTCACTTTCTTTTATACATGCCTGCTGGTGGGATTACTGGGTCATACGGGCCCCTCAATACTGTTTTCTATAATGCAGATACTGATTTACATTCCTACCAACAATGTATCTTGGTTTCCTTTTCTATATTCCTTACCGAGAGTCATGATAGCATCTCCCTACAAATTTGATTTCCATTTTCCTGATGATTAATGACATTGAGCTTTTATTCATATACCTTTTGGTCATTTTTGTATGTCTGATTTTCAGAAATGTCTAATTTAGGTCCCTTGCCCACTTTTGAATTGATTTATTTGTTTTCTCACTATTGAATTGAGTTTTTTCTATATTTTGGATGCTAAACATTCGTCAAATATATGGCCTGCACATGCTTTCTTCCCATTATATGGATTGTCTTTGCACTCTGCCTGTTGTTTTAGCTAGCCTGTTGTTTGTTTTAACTTTTGTCCTTTGTACTATGGGGTAAATAGCCTGAAAGCCATTCCTTACAACTTAGCACACTGATCATATCTCAGCTGCATTGGGTGTATTGCTCAGACTAAAATTTTAGGTACATTTACATTTAAATGTCCTTGACTTCTCAAGGCATGATACCATGTCAGAGGCGCTTAGTTCATTGTAGATCATTGATGGGGTGTCTACCACGTGTTAGTTCTGCCAGCTAACAAAGGCAGAGGAAACTTTGAGCTTTCCAGAAGAAGGTTTGTGTAGGTGAAGGCCTCTTTTCCAAGTAGGGTGGGGCCCTTTGTAGGTGGAGGGGTGGGTAGAGTCTACATTGGCAGATGAGTGTTTGTTCCATGGAGGAAAAGAATGCTGTTCTTTAAACACTCTCACCCCATACAGTGTGGGTGTGCTGCCTCAAGGGAAGGGAAATGTCTTAGGTGAGGTTTTCCTAGAAGCACAGTTCAGAGTCTTATAAAAGCAGCTTTTAAGGGTGTGCCTCAAGTCAATTTGTAAGAGAGAAAGATAGGCATAATAAGGAATCTCAGATCAAGTCTAGCCTTATTCAGTGGTCCTGAGGGGTCCTTACATAGCTGGGCAGCTACTGGCCTTGATCACCTTGCTCAAGGGAGGCAAGTGTCAGTAGAGGGCCATATCTGGGGAAAAGGTAGGCCTGAGCCTTCAGCAGCCACAGCAGAGGCATTTAGGGTAGCCATGGTGATACAGGGGCTCTGGGTAGACACCAAGCTCTGACTGCAAGGAACGAGTGGCTCAGATCCCCTGGAGATGGAAATGGCAAGACGTCTGGTTAGCTGAGATGATACAGAAGTAGATACTGAGTTATAGGTTAGGGGTGTGGGCTTTATCCCACAGTAGCAATTTGACTACTATTTTTACATTAGCATTTGTGTTCTTTGCTAGGGTCACTGTTGGCAGGCATGGTGTGCATACCTGTAATCCCAGCATTTGGGAGACTGAGGCAGGAGGATTGCTATGAGTTTGAGACCAGCATGGGCTACATAGTGAGTTCAAGGCCAGCCTCAGCTACATAGGGAGAACTGTGACTCAAAAAAAAAAAAAAAGAAGAAGAAAAAGAAAAACAGCAAAAAAAGTAAATATGAAGTCCAAAGGCATGAAATTGGTAGGGCTGAGTCCTTTCTCCGTAGCTTCACAATCACTACCTTTCTTCCCTCTTTTCTTTTGGCCTTCTTTTTGTGTCTGTGTCCTAATCTCCTGCTCTTCTGAGGACATAAGTTGTGCTGCAGTGAACCTTCCTTAAGTGACCTCATTTTAACCTCTTTAAAGACCTGGTCTTAGAATATAGATATAGTCAGAGTTACTAGGATTAGGACATCAGCATAAGAATTAGGGAATGTAGTTCAGCCTGAAACAATACCTGGAGCCCTGGTGGGAGACTTTTGTGTGAGTTGGATGGGATGTGGGCCATGCAATTGGATGGGGCTAGGCTGATGATGGGTGACCAATAACGAGAGGTCACTGGGAAGAAGCCTCCCAGGGCTCACACAGCAGCCCAACATGTGCTTGTGGGGAGGGCACAAAGCTATGGTACCAGCACACACATCCTAGCTCTGCCACTTGCTGGCAGTGGACCTCTGGCCAGCTGTTGAATTCCCTCAGCTTCCCTGTCCTAGTAGCGATGGCTTTGGGAGAAGCAGTAAGGAAGGCCGGAAAAGCAAGGGCGAAGAAGCAGGTGGCCAAATATAATGTGGAACCTGATAGAAATTAGAAAGCTCGGAAGGAGAAGGCAGAGAAGGTATCTTTAGTCTGATCAAATCATAGGAACATTCACCTGGATGTGTTAAAAACATACAGAAAAATTATGTTTATGCACAGGGTGGTTTGTTCCTTGACCTCTGGAAGCTTGCTTTGTAAGGGATACTTTTCCATTTTCTCTGGTTTTGCCTACCTTCACGCCAAGTTTTACTAACTGCAGTTTGGGGGAAGAGACGATAGGGAGAGACAGGGATATCTTGTTCTGAATCTGACCTAGGGGGGTAACTACTGCAGAGGTCATTGTGCAGCTCGGCTGTGAAATGTTCTCACCATGTATCCAGGATATTTTCTAAATATACACACTGTTAGCCAAAGGCTGGAGACTTACTCACATGTTGACCCCAGCCTTTTCTCTGACTGTCATTCTCCTATGTTCTTTATGCCCAGGTGTGTGCCACTCTTGGAACAGAGCTGTTCTATTCTTTTCAGTATTATTAGTGTTGTCCGGTCACCAAAGGACATTCAGGGATCATTGTTTTTACACTGCAGTCCTAGTAAACGAAAGCTGTTGATATGGAATTTTTCATCAGTGTGGGAGTTTTTAGGGAATAACTTGTAGGAATGAATATTCCAATTCACTTTTGCTTCTAAGTTTCTGAGGGTCTGGGTCCCTGTGTTTTTAGATAGGGTCCAAGATTGCTATACAGAGAAGGTCATCCTTCCACCTGGAATAGTATTGACAGATTATGTGCTAGTGGCTGAGAGCTGAAATGTTGGGATTACACTAAGTAGGAGGCTGAAGCCAGAGCCCTAACTCTTTGTGCCTCAAAGAATCTCATGAAAATAGCTGTCCTTTTGTGACTGTCGTGGTGCTACTTGTAGCTTTCTTGACACTGGCTGTACCTGTAATCCTTAGAAGGCAGTTTGCAGTCCTACTCTGGTGGGAGCTTCTATCATAGCCTGGGTAGGGAGGCTTCAGGCCTACCGCAGTTCTCATAGGCCTTTCCCAACTATCCACGTGACTTTTATGCTGGCATTTCACCCATCAGAATAAGGTTTATCATCATTGCTGTTGTTCAACTATAGAAGGGTAGGACTTAAGGTTTTGCCTGAGATTTAAAAAAAATTTAGTTGGTTGAGACTGTTAAACTTAACTGTAATTAAGTTGTATGGATTTAAAATATTTTAATTAACTCATAGCTTTGAATATATAGTATTGTGTGCACATGTACATTGTGAAGTTAAATGTGGTAGAAGTTTGTATATTTTTCTATGTGACAGTGTCCTAGGTCCTTTGTGTATATGTATCACATTTGCCTTTTTATAGAGGAGGAACAGGGGACTTGAGTGACTGGCTCAGTGACACAGAAGTGATCAGAAGGATAATCAGGGTCACACCAGACAGAATGCCAAGCCCACCCTTCTTGTCAGTGGTAGCCCTGTTAGTGATTTTCATGAACTAAGTCCATACTGCACCTATCTGCAAGTTTTCTTGAGGAGAAAAGGGAGGCACAGATGTTTGATATTCCCAGAGCTATAATTGTAATTTTGGCTCCTGGGCCCTGAGCACCCTTGGTTAACTCTTGAGTGTCTCCAAAAGGCCTACATATGGAGTCCTCTGTAGCTGTCAGCTGATAGTTGTCATGTTCTTGCACATGACATGGGTCTTTTTTTTTTTCTTAGTGTATATGGTTGTTGCAGGGTCTCACTATGCAGCTTGGACTCATGGTGATCCTCCTGCTTTCAACCTCCCTAGTGCTAAGATTATAGGCTTGTGCCACTATGCCTGAACTCTGTGGCTTAGACTCTGTGGCCAGCTCGGCCTACTCTGGGAGTAGGACTGGTGTGGCATGTGGTGCCAGGGATCAAACTATTGTTCCTGTGTTTGGCTGATCTTGTCTAAGCAGGCACTTTAGTTCGCTGAGCTAACTGGCTGGCCTGGCACTGTTCTTAGAGCTGGGCAGGGACAGGTACACCAGGGGTAATCTCTGTGCTGATCTCCAGTGTTGCTCTCTATGTGGTCCTGTTGCAGAGCTCACCCCCACCCATGACAACCCAGTCCCCTGAAAGCACCATGGATGCCTCTCTGAAGAAGGAGAAGCCAGCTATCCTGGATCTGTACATTCCGCCTCCGCCCACCGTTCCCTACTCTCCCCGGTACGCTGCTCCTGTTCTCATGCTGTGTACATCTCCTGTGTATGTAAATTCTGAATGGTGGTGTGAAGACCCCCTGGATCTAAGGGAGGAGGTCGCCAGACTGCAGGGTGATGGGGCTAATTCTAAAGGGAACACACAGGAAATGCAGGAGGAGGCCTGCACTACAAGTGGTTCTGCCGTTTGCTGGAGAGGACCTTTTCCGAAAAGAAAGTCAATATATTTTACTTTTGAAAACTTTACAATACAAATGTATGTGTTCCTTCTGGGACCTTGGAAAGAGCTATCTGGAGGTCTTTGAATTTTAGGTTTCATAAACATCACAAATTTATCTGTGGAGAGCCATGAATAATGCAGCTTAATTTTGCTGAGAGGTATTCTTTGTGGCTCTTTTACAAACCATATGAGGTGGCATGGTCGTAACTATGTGTGTGTCTATGCATGGGGAGGGTAAATTACCTTAAAACAGTTGCTTTCTTCATGGTTGTCTTGAATGTGATACGGTGTAACGAGGGTACTGCACGATACATGGTACAGAGGGGATGACTTTGGTGCACTTGGGTTCATTTAAGTCAACTCATATTTATATGCGCTGATAGATCTGAGGATCTGGATCACTTCCTCAGTGTGCACTTCTCATTGAGAAGTCTGGAAGCCTACCAGTCACAGAACAGACCTGATCCCCAGAAACCTGCCAGTGTCTCAGTTAGCTGTGTAAGAAGGAATTGAGCAATATGTAATTATGCTATATTTTGTAAGACACACTTCAGACTGCATTTTTTGTAGTGGCATTTTTCTCCACATTGGAATTTTCCATTGATTTGTTTGTATTCAGCTGAGCTATTTGCTTCTTTTTTGTACTTTTTCTTTCCTCTGGGGTCAGAGAAGATTCACCCGGTTTTATGTGGAATGCGTGGCAGCAGGTGGAGGATTGCCCCTAAGTGACTGGGGCATTCTGGGTGTAGACAGCCCTCTGCCCTGGAGTCGCAAGCCAGAGACATGAGGGGCCAAGGGTCTGAAGGGGGGTTAAGGCTGCAAGGAATGCACTGGCTCTGCATGTAGCACAGTTTCACCAACAACCAAGGTGTGGATGATTGCATTCGAAATTTAGGGGGCGGTGGGATGTGGCTCAATGGGACACCTGCCCAGCACTTGGGAGACTCGTCACCCTGAGTATTTTTCTCTGGGCCTTCTGGTGAGTCACAGAAATAGGTCAGGAAAGGGACAATGGGAGTGGGCCTTTTAATTAGGGGAGATGTGTACTTGTGTATCCATATGAATGTACACTAATAAGGGATATTTTCTGAGTAATAAAATGCAAATGAATTGGACAGACATGAATAGTGAGTCATGAAAGGCTTATGAATGGGGAAGATAGACACTAGATTAAAAAGTGGGAAAGAGATTCTTGGGTGGGAGGGATAAGAAGGCAGTAGGCACACCTGGGATTGCCACACACAGGCAAAGCCCGTCAGGAGATTGCACTGAGACTCACTTCCTTCTGGGTTTCACCCAGCAGTGCTTGTAGTGATTACCTAAAGTGCAGAAAACCAACCAAACAAAAGAGCAACATAAACATCTGGTAACTTGGATTCAACAAATACTAAATTTTATTGTAAATTGATATTTAGATACGATTAGGATGGAATCGGTGATCCAGCTTTTTCCAGTTTATTGAATTCAGCAATAGTCACTCTTGATTATTACAAAGGGTGCTTTGTGTAGTTGGCATAATGTTCAAACCCAACAACTTCATTATGCATCAAGAGTCTTCTTCACTGGCTGTTGGCAACGATACTGTTTTTTGCCTTGAAAAACACTGCAGTAACTCTCACCTCAATGTCTGATTCCTTTTGCAACTCTGAGATTCCATTACAAGATTAAACTAAGGAAAGCTACAGCTATCTTTGCCAAGGCTTATATTTACTATTGAGATGCTATGAAAAAAACCCTTCATTTCCTCCGATTTAATAGAGTGATGGTATTTGTTCTTGTTAATAGGGGTCTGTGTATAACTTAGTGGTAATTAGAATTGAAATAAAGCAGCGCAAAGAGAAGGTGTCACATGGGCTGAATGGGTTCTAGAATTCTTTAGTTGGAAAATGCTTATGCGCAATTTTAATTTTGCACATTGTCTTCCAGGGATGAGAACAGGAGTTTTGCTTATGGAGCACTCAGTAAGTGTAAACAACCACTGCCCAGGCCTAAGGGTTCAGAGTCCCCGAATTCCTTCTTGGATCACGAGAGCCGAAGGCGAAGATTCACAATCGCTGATTCCGATCAGTTGCCTGGGTATTCAGTGGCAACCAATGTTCTGCCCACAAAAATGAGAGAGAAAACACCATCTTATGGTAAGTTCCCTAGTGTTTGTCTTGTTCTTCCATTACCTTTTACTTCTCTTTCCCACCCCCTTCCTTACTTGGAACTGATGGGTGAATTTGGCAGACGTGAAGGGTAATCTGAGGAAAACATAAACCGCAATGAAATTCTAAGTATGAGACCTTTATTCAGCTCTCTAAAGCAAAGCCTTGTTGAGCCAGTACTCTGCCTGGCATCACAGCCCAGCTGGGTGAGCTCATGTTACAGTTTTAACTTTCAGTGCCTGAGTTTTAACTGTGGAGTTACAGACCCAAGGCTCAGGTTTGCAATGCCTGTACCCTGATTGCTTGCTGTGGAAACACACTGCTTTAAAGTATTTTCCTTATTTTAAAACTTGTTATTGCTTCCGCATAAATGAGTGTGTTAGTATGGGGTGTAAGTTCTAAATAAAGGAAAAGATTGAGTCAAGTCTCCAAGCTTGCTAACTTTGTTATGTCCCTTCTCTTCCCTCTGCAGGCAAGCCCCGACCTTTGTCCATGCCTGCAGATGGGAACTGGATGGGGATTGTGGACCCTTTTGCCAGACCTCGAGGTCATGGGAGGAAAGGTACGTGTCTTCTAAGATGATCAAAAGTGGCATGCAAAGCCCAAAGACCTAAATCCACGCCTCCACTCTGCCCCTAAACACGCTTACAGTAAGTGGAGAATGAACCTAGTTTTTTCCAAGGGCCATTTGTCATGTGTTAGATTAGACCTGCTAAAGAACTCTCAGATCTTACTTAGTTCAAGAATGGCAAAATGATATAATCTTAGTGCTTGTAAATCTCCTAATGAACATTGTGGACTTTGGAAAGGTTGTAGACAAAAGTGGCCTGCATTTTAAACAAGAAGAAATGAATTATTCATTAAATAATGTCATTCTAAGTTTTGTAGCTGTTACTAATTAGACTCTATTTGATTTCTGGTGAACAAAGATGAATTTTCTCTCCCTAGTCCTTCTTAGGTTAGAGAATAAATAGTATCTGAGTAATTACTATTTGAAAGAAATTTGTGTTTCATTCACCCTGTAATCAAAGTTACTGGTTCCTCATCTAGTTGAATGGGAAGTGTTTGAGAACCCTTTTTTTTGCCAGATTGCATTTGATTATCATGCCATGATAATAGACTTGCTTCTGTAAAGTTGAAGCATAGGGCAGTTGAAAAATCTATATAAAGTATAATAATTTTTAGGTAGTAAATGAAAGACAAATTCTGTAGCCCTGACTCCTTGACATGTGCTAGTGACTTGTTAAAGGTTTTTGCCCAAGTTTCTGTGCCATCTGGAATATGCTCCCATGACAGAGGGATGGGATGCCAGTCTAGACAGTTCAGGATTTTTACACGTGAATATCTGTGGAGCAGTCAGCAGGTGGCAGGGCTGTCCTTTGTTTAAGACAGAGATGGCAGCATCTCCATTGTCGTTCTCAGGAATGTGGATTTCTTTCTGTTATATATTGAGAGATGGAGTATATTGAGGAGAGTGAATATGGCAAATGGAAAAAACAAAATCTTTGTCCCTCTATTCCTTCTCCTGCATTTCTTACCCCAGAATTAAAGGCCATTTGCATATGGCCATGTTAAAAGAATAACAGTGTCTTGGGGCTATAACTCATGTAGCATGAAGTTCTTTTAAAAATGGACCACTTGGTGCTTTTTAGTGTATTTGGAGCTGTTCCTCAGTCGCTACAGTCTTAATTTCAGAACATTATCATCACCCCAAAAAGTATTCAGTATCTACTGTACTGCTAGCCAGTCCCTCTGGTTCCAGCCTTCCCCAGCCCCTGACAGCCACTCATCTGCTTTATGTCCATGGATTTGCCTATTCTGGACATTTCATATAAATACACTCATATTATATATAACTTTTTCAAACTTATTTTTATTTTCCGTTTATGTATTTGGCACACGGTCTCACTATGCAGCCGCGACTCCTAGTGCTTCCCCTGTTTGTGACCTGTTGGGATTACAGGCTTGTACCACCACTCAGTGTGCCCCCAGGGGCAGAGCCTGTGCAACATGCAGGGCCAGGGATAAAACCCTGGTCCCAGTGCTTGCCAAAGCAGGTGCTTAGTCCATTGAGGAGTCTTGCTGGCCAAATGGTACACTTTTGAAAGATTAATTTGCTTCTAAAACCTAAACTGTAGATGTTTTGTGTGTCTTCCAGTTCCTACATTTACATTGTTACATGCTTAAAAAAAAAAAAAAAAAAGGAAAGCAGAAGAAAGTATTCAGTAACACCATGTAATGCAAATATTATGTGGAACATATAATTTCTTAATATAGCTGCATCAGCCTTGCGCGTCTTGGCTGGAACACCTACTCACTCAGTTTGCTGTCGCTGCTAGGTTATGTCTGTGCTTTCTCTCTAGCACACATACCATTCAGTAAGCAACCCTGTAGATCTTCTCACATTCCAGGGAATGGGATTTCTAAAGAAGGCTACATGTTACAAGTGTGCCCTGCCTTTTACATTTCTATTCAGTCTCTTAAAAGCCAGTCCTTCCCCAGAAGGTCAGCTACCACATAAAATGAGATCCTTTTCTTTTCAGGAATGTCCCCATAATGCAGAGCCTTAAAGTCTGTAAATCTTTGCTGGCCATCAGCCTTCTCCCCCACTCCCCATGTTCCTTGACATTGACCCACAATAGGAAACCCTGCCCTAGGTGCAGGCTTGTGCTGCAGCACTGAACACAACCAGTTGGGAGAAGGAGCGAGAGAAGCAGACCTCTTTCTGTCTCTCTTTTTTATTCTTCGGTAGTGAGAATAAAACACTGTGCTACATTCCCCAGCCTTCTAAGTTTTTAAATTTTTTTTGAAAGGGCGGGCCGCGTGCCCCCCTGCCCCCATGTGTCATGCCCCTCCCCAGCCCAGTCCCAGCCTGGGAGCCAGAGTCAGGCTGGAAGAGGAGGAGATGTGCCAGTGGCCATCCTTGGTGAGGAGAGAAATACCCCTAGCCCACCGGAGGAGGCCCGTGGCCCCTCCTCGCCAGAAATCCTGAGGGCACGTGGTGTGGCAAGGCCTGGTGCTTTTGGGTGTCATCCACACACTCCGGAACTCCACGCAGGTGGGGTGTAGGGGGGGGAATGGGAGCCTGATATGCCCACCTGGCCTCCTCAGCGCGTGCCGTAGGGGGTGGGAAGCCGGCAGATCTCGGCACGTGAGACCCCTCCACTGCTCAATGCTACCCCAGGAACAGCCAGAAAAATGGAGGGCGGGGCGACAGAGGTGCCGCCCCTTGACCAGGACATACCAACACACAGAGACAGGCCCGGCCCAGAAGGAAGTGTCAGGCGCACGCATGCACCTGGTTAAGTTTTATTTATTTATTTATTTATTTATTTATTTTTGCAGAACCTGAATTGCCCCATGTTTTTAATTTTTGAGACAGGTTTTCCCTAAATTGGTCAGTTGCCTAGATTAGGCTCAAATTTGTGATCCTCTTACCTCAGCCTCCCAGATTATAGGCACACACCCAGGGTACCGGGTACTGTATTTTTTTTTTTTTTTTAGTTTTTATTTATTTATTTTAAAGATAATAAAAATAATAGATAAAACAATTAAAATGATACAGAACAGTAAGGGAGATAGCTCAGCAGTCTAAGCGCCCGTCTGGCAAGTGCAAGGACCCAAGTTCGATCCCTGGCACCACATTGCCATGCTGGTCCTGGAACCCCTGGTGCACCGTGCTGGTTCTGAAACCAGGTATGGTGGTACATGCTTGTAATCCCCGTGCTGCGGGGGGCTGAGAGAGAAGGATCACTATGAGCCTGAACTATGTAGTGAGACCCTGTACCCATTAAATAAACAAAAAAAAATTAAAAAATAAGTTGAAAACAAATAATAACAGAATTTCAAAAAACAAGATGATAGAAATTCAACAATGGCTGTTATATTGCATATTGTTATCTTCAAAGTAGTTTGCTCTAATTACCAGACATGAGTAAAATTGGTCAAAATAAAAAAAATTTAAGCATTAACTGCTCCCTTCAATAAACAAATCCACATTAATAGTTCAGTCATCCTAGCTTTCCTGTATATACGCATGCAAGTTTTTTCCTTTCTTTTCTCCCTTCTATCATCTGATACCTTTGGTTTTTAATTTCAATTTTAAGTGAATTATGAAAGGTAAAGAAGTATAGGTTCTCTTGACCTGCTGGACCTTTCGTTCCTCTGAGGTGTGAAAGCACCCTGGTTTTCAAATACCAGGGGGCAAGCTGGGTGCTCCATGTATGCCCGAGTCCTTGGTGTCTGCTTTCCGCCCGCCCAATGATGACTTGCTGTGGCTGCTGCTAGCCCTTTTAATGCAATTCTGGGCTTTGTCTGGATACAGGGGAGGATGCCCTCTGCCGGTACTTCAGTAATGAGCGGATCCCGCCAATCATCGAAGAGAGCGCCTCTTCAGGATACAGATTCTCCCGGCCCGTGGCTGAGCGACAGCTGGTGCGTGGAGCAGACTACATCCGTGGGAGCAGGTGCTACCTCCACGCAGACCTGCACAGCAGCGCCACCATCCCGTTCCCGGAGGAGGGGACCAAGAAGAAGGCCGCCTCCGCCGAGCCGTCCCTGCTAGTCAGCTGGCTCACGCGCCTGAAGCTGTTGACTCACTGAGGTCGCCCGCTGGACGCCGGGCGCCTGTTCCCAAGTGCCTTGTCCCTGCGGACAGCCACTCCCGCTTCACCGCAGGCTTCCCCAGTGACCTTTCATCACTTCCTCTGTATTTCCTAGAAAGCTGTGGACTGCCCTTCCTGGCCCTTCATCATCGGATGGCAGTAGACCCAGGGTATGTTAGGGACCACTCATGGAAGCAGGAGATGGACAGTGTCCGCCCCTTCCAGAATGACACCTGGACGCACATCTACACAACGGTGTTGGCCAGACATGTGCTGAGCACTCTCGGGAGCTGGCCACCTCTGCTGCTGTTTTCTTGGGTGGGTGGGTGGGTGGGATTCAGTTGGATGGCTCTTGTCATAGTGGCTTGTGGTCCAATTTTTTTTTTTTTAACCTGAAAAAGCCAGTTGGAGAAAAGATTTTTGTCTAGATTTTTAAAGCCTATGTACCACTAGTTGTATGCATAGTGGATTCTGTGTTGAAAGAACACGTGGCAAGTGTGTGCTCTTCCGAGCGGAGGCTGGGGCGTGGGTCTGTTACATGTGGTTTTGCTCTGAAGCTCAGTTTGTGTCGGCCAATAGAGAGGCGTAGGAGCATGTGTGGATAGGGAAGCAGCGCCTGGTGACTGGCGAGAGGAATCACCTGGTCGGTGATTATTGCCTTTAAGGGAAAAGAAGCTATAAGATTTGCTGAAAGCCAAAGTACCATTCAGGAAAGTTAAAGCAACAGGATTTAGGTTTGTGAAAGGCACATCAGTGTGCATTTGTGGCCTGCGTGTTTTCTGTCTTTTGGAAAGAACCACAGTTCTTGAAAATGAGGCACATTTTGCTAACTAGAAATATCTTGGAAAGTCTTGTGCTCACTAACTTTCAACTAGCTTCAGGTATTTTGAAAAAGTGCATCTGAATATTAACTCTTGTGTAAACAGAATGTATGATATTTTGTTAGAATGGAAAAATACTATCTTGTTAATTTAAGTGTTTTAAATATAGTTGTATATTTTTCTTACTCTTAGTCACATGTAATTGAAATATTTCTGTTTTGCGTCAGTCACAAAGATAATGAAACTGAGTGTTGAAGGTGTTTTCGGATTTACAAGTGACCAGCCTGGTTGTTGTCAGTTTGGGCACTAATATTAAAGCAAAATACAATAAAGCCTCCTAGGCATTTTGGAATTTTATGAATTAGTAGTGGGAGGGTACCTTCCTAGGCACAGCTGGAGTCCCCAACTCAGATACACTCTCTCATGCTGTGGAATTGTCTTGCTTCACTGACTTACCTGAAATTCAGCCCATGAGAAATTCACCCCAGTGGCTAAAACTCTTTCCTCTAAAATGTCTCTATTGCAGTAAGGTTAAAGGAGCCTGTAGCCCCTCCCATGAGGGTGGCTGAGGTCACAGGCTGACTTTTCCTGTCAGCCTCAGAGGGAGCTTCCAGAAGGGAGCATGTTGCATGCGGGGCCCCATGTGTGTTAAGCAGATTGGATAAAAAGATCCTGAAGATGAGATCCGGTAGCTGCCGCCTAGGTGACAGGGCAGAGTGCGCTCACAGGACACTGCTGGTCAGAAGGGAGCTATATGGAAGGACAGCCAGGCTTGCCAGGTGTACCATTCATGGAGCCGGCTCTGCGCCCAAAAAGCAGGGTGGCCTTGCTTCCTTTTGCTCCTGGATTTAGGGCACACTCTTGTGCTGTAGTTCCTAGTACTTATGGCTTTAAAGAGCTTTGGAAGTCTTATTATCTTGCATGGTGGCCCCTTGTCTATGTGGGAAATTCCACTTGCAAATTGAAGCTGAGTTTTTGGAACTCACTCTTAACTCTGCAGCATCACATCATATTTCTGAGACCTTCCTGAAGTCCCACAGGAAGGTCAGAGAAGGCTCTGACTTCCTCAACCCAGAGTTAGTCTCTATAGTTTTGTTTTTATTTGTACTTTTATCTTGGATTTTCTCCTGAATTCTGTTGAGTATTATATTGCTGCTAAAAAATTCTGGGGCGGGGGATATGGCTCAGTGGAATAAACGCTTCCCTGGCAAGCACAAGGGTTTCAGTTCAATCACTAGCTCTGCCAAAAAAAAAAAAAAAAAATTCTGTACCACTCTATTTTTCAAATATATAAATAACAGTTAATAGGTATTTCTTAGAGCTGAATGGAAATTGCTGGCCTCAATATCAATCCAGGTTGAAGGTGGATACATGGTAATATATGAAAATGCAGGGTGAAATAGTAATTTAAAATAGAGATCTTTCTGCCTTATCAGACCTATCCCAGTCTCACTTTTGAAAATAATATTTTATAGCATCTCTTTATAATCAAATCAGATGATAACACATATTCCCATACCAAGACATCACACTTCTTACTAATCTGAAATGAAGCTGACAGGTGATGTAACCTGCTGCTTAGCAGGCATGCAGTGTCATGTCGTAACCAAAATATAAACAAACAAGAATTTCAGGGACAATCTCACAGGTTATGAAACAAGTTGTATAAATGAGGTGTGATAAAAATACACTTTTTTATATGGTGTTTTTAAATTAAAACGACTATAGTAGAAGATGTGTTGCCTTCTAAGTAGCCCCCTGCCCCAGCCCACTTCCTCTACTGTTCTTGCCACTTTCCAAAGCAGCTCTGAAAGCCTACTTTGTGTCTTTGGTTGAGCTACCATGGCTTCCTCTGTGTCCTGACTTGCTGCAGAATCTTTACTGAACTTTCCTGGTAATTGATTCCGGGTGGGAAGGAGCCAGAAGTCACACAGTGCCAGATCCAAGGAATAAGCTGGCTGAGGACACACTGTCATGTCTTTATAAACCTGGATTTCTTTTTGGATGGCACTTGGTGGTGGCATTTGATCACACCTTGTAAAGACACAAAAACTTCCAGAAGTGCTTCAGAAAGCAGCAAGAATAATGGAATGTGTGTTCAAAGCAAGGAGGGAGTATTCTGAGGGTGATTATTGGCTATGTGTCTTTTACTTAAACACCTGGGATAACCTCACCTAACTACTGTACATGTATATGCAATGTGCATTTCACATGTATATGACAGCTGTGTGTAGCAGGCCTATATGGTAGTTATAAATGCAGACCTACCCAGGCCTGCTCACATTGGCTGTTGAGTTACAGTACCCAGGAGGGATGGTACCAGATCCTAGTACCCAGGCTGATTTTCTAAAACATGATTGATTCCTGGCAGAGTTCAAAGCAAAACAGATGCCTGTGACAGCATCACTTAACAGTGTTTCCTGTATGTGTAGCAGAGCTTCCAACGCTGCCTCTGGGAGATGAGCAGTGCTGTTACTCCGACTTTAGAGAGCAGGGAGCTATCCCAAGCCACCCAGCTAGCACAGTAATGGCAGAGCAGGGAGGAAGTTTGAGGCCATCCAGTTCTGGCTTCTGGGCTCAGCACCTCTGCTGCACAGGCCTCCTTCACTGTACCAAGCACTCTGCTCACATGCCTGAAAAACCAGAAGCATTGTGAAATGGAACTAAAGGTCTATTTGTATAAAGATGAAATCATGTATAGTATTTACATAATTTTAAACTAGATTTCCATCTTCATGAATATTGGACAATTGAAAGCTGTGCTCAGGGTGTGTGTGTGTGTGTGTGTGTGTGTGTGTGTGTGTTCCAGTCTTTTATTCTGAAACAAGTTAAATTTCTCAGGCTGGGCTTCATTTGCCATCTTCCTGCCTCAGAATCCCAAAGCGCTGGGAATACAAGCATGTGTCACCATGCCCAGCTTTTGGGCCAATTCTTTGCTGTGAAGAGTCTAACCCGTAGGACTTCTGCAGTACCCTTGATTCCACATAATAATGCTAAGTAGTGGCCTCCCATTTACCTCTAGGAGGTGATGCCATCTATTTTAAAACAAAGGTAGTGAAGGAAATTCTGTATCACTATTAAGTAGTGTTTCAATTTACATATTTGCCCATTTCCTGTCCCTACTCCTGTCTGCTCAGTTATTCACCCCACCAAACTTGAAATTTTAGAATCTGTTTTGGTGGGGTTTTGTTGTTTTAATTCCCCCATCCCTATCCCCTGCCAAAAGTATTTGTGCTTCCTTTGGCCTAACAACCACCAATAGCAACAAGTGTTATTTCATTAGGTTCAACAAGTCCTTGGCTGTGGAGATAGCTCAGTAGAATAAGCACTTGACTGGCGAGTGCAGGGTTCTGAGTTCAATTCCTGGTGCTGCAAAACAAACAAACAAAATCAAATCCTAAGGGGAGATTTTTAGCTCAGTGGTGCAAGATTCTACCTGGCAGCACAAGGTTCTGAGCTTGATTCCCAGTATGTGTGGGGGGATCCTAAGAAGTATTTAGTCATAGCTTCCATCCCTCAAAAGCTGAAATAAATCTCTATTTAACATTGGACTTTTATTGGTGAAGAAAATATTCATGTTGCCCTTTTCATTCATGGGCATGAATGACATAGAGATTTAGACCTTACCTGGGTGTTCTTGCCTTTGTAATGTGGTTAGTGTCCACAGACCGCTGGTTCACATTTTATTCCTCTCCTTGTTAATAAGCGCATGACCTCATTTCCTTTGGGATGAAACTACCACAGACCACTTTCTTGGAGATCATGTGAAAGGTGAGCATCTTGAAAAAGAATTAAGCTTTTATTACAGTCCCTCTGCTTTGGGCAGTGAAATTTGATTTTATTCATTTTGGAGTTACTCTCTGGTTTACTCAGGTTGGATTACTATAACAAAATACAGTAGACTCCATGGCTTGAATATTGAATACATTTCTTACAGTTCTGAAGGCTGGGAAGTCCAGATTCAGGTGCTGGCTATGCAGTTCCTAGGGAAGGTCTTATCTTTGCAGACAACCATCTTATTGTAAGAGAGAGAAAAGAATGCTAGGGAGCCATTTTTTTCTTATAAGGGCACTAATCTCATCATAATGACCCCAGCCTCATGGCCTAATTACTTCTTCAAAGCACCAACCTCTCAGCACCTTTATATTGGGACCTAGAACTTTGGAGGGACTCAGCATTCAATCTATACCACTCATTTTGTGTATTTATTATTTCATGCTAATCAACTGGAAGATGAAGATCTTAAAGTCTTCTTTATGAAAACTTGGCCCAGAAAATACTCAAATGCTCATCTTTTGGGTATTTCCTCAAACACATAGAAGGTCTTACATGATGCATGAAGTCTGGAAGGACTGTCATTCATGTTTAGTGACCTACAGGAACTTAGAAAATAAACTTTGTAGGTCATGGAATTACCAAGATCCTATCTAAGAATATAAATAAATATAAAAAAAAACCCCGCATACACATACAACAAAAACTAACCATAGACAGGAGTTTGGGCATGCCACTTGAAGACAGGGATGGAAGGTAAAAATATCAGTCCACTAGAAGATGGGGAACCTTGTTCAGATTCCTTTGTGTTTCTGACTTAGGAGATGGGCTTTTTTACCTCCCTAAACTTGTAGAATAATATTCTTACTGTAAAATTTACCTCAGAGTTCTTTGGAAAATTCTCATTGGCTATTTTTGCCTTAGATTTGGTTTTCTTTACTTTGGACCAGAGTTACTTCTTGAAGTTCTGATTTGACCAAAGGCACTCGCACTGTGATTTGTAATACAAGGAAAGGAAAATGAGTGTGCCACATTTGGGCTTGCTGAAGTCTTTGTTTTTCTCTGCTTTTCGGGAGCAGCATCCCAAACTCTTGTTTGTTTTCTGGCATGCACAAGAAATTCTCCAGCACTGAAGCCCTTCAGAGATACTGGTCTATGACCTTGATTCACTTGGGGAGAAGAGAGATTTTGTTTATAACTAAAAAAGTCAAATCCCCTATATATGAGAGGCAGTTTCTGAACTTTTGGGCACATAGCCTACTACCTTTACAAACAACAATACCTGGTGAGTTACTAAGGGCTAGATTCCAGCTATACCCTGATTGTTTCTCAGCCCTTCCTAAAACCTATGGCACCTTTTTATGAAGCTCACCATTTTTTGTTTTCCTTTTGTGGCCAACTCAGCCCACTCTTGGAGGCAGGGCTGGCGCGGCATATGATGCAGGGGATCCGATCACCATGGCCCCTGAGCTTGCCTAAGGTTGCCTAAACAGGAGCTTTAGCTTGCTGAGTTATCTCGCCTGCCCGAAACTCATCTTTTGACCCAATCACCTGTTGTCTTGCTCCTAATGGACAGCAGGTCTTGTGATGCAAACACATCAAGGCTTCATGTGGAGAAGGTGGGTAGTAACTCTTCACTTCCGGTCAGCGGCTCTCTTGGACAGGATGCCCCGAGGGAGGCAGCTCCCTTCGTGAGCTCTTGGTCATACTTGCGCTCAGCTTCTTAGGCAGTAGTCTCTCTGACTGAGCTTTGTGTTTTTCTCAAGAGCTGTCAAACTGAAATTGTAGAAGAAAATTAAGAAATCAACCTCAAGGCTATTAAATAGGAAGGTGGTTAATCACTACTTGTACCTGGGGATAGCAATATTCCTGTTATTTCTTTTCTTTTGATCAGAGAATTATAAACACTGAAATTTTTGTGAAGGGGTGATGAAAAGGAGTGAAAATATCGAGAGAAAAATGATTAAAGCAGAGAAATTGTTCATCTAGAGACTAGACCCGTTAAAGGGGATTTATAATTTAACTTCATTAGCAGGGGAGGAAGATGGGATTTTATTTTAAGACATTCATCATCATTTTGACATATCTTGGTTGGAACATTTTGACTATTTTAAAGAATCATGAGAGCATTAAAAATTAAGTTTAATATACAGTAATATTGTCTCTAAAGGAAAAGATTGTTCTTTTAGTTTAGTGAGTGTCAGATTCTGTTTTCTTTCTCACATCTACACTGAGATTCCATCTGAGGCTGTGCCGGGATCCGAGAGGAGGGACTTGGGAAATTAGTACTGATTTTATCAAGTCCGTGACTTTTCAAATTGGCCTCAAGTCGTTGGAAGCGGTTGGGACTGAGCTTTTAAAATCAGGTAATCCAGCTCTGTTGCTCCCCAGTTCTGTGGTTGGAGGCAGGATGATCATGTCTTTGCTCGTTGTGTATGAAGCGGGGTAAGAAATGGAAGCTCAGGGTGCTCACGTGGGAGAACGTACGACCCTCTCTCAGGGTAGCCTCACACACAGCATTTCAGCAGGGGCTCCTGTCATACCACGGTACCAGCATTTACTCCATCCCAACCTCTAGTACCTGAAGCATCCAGAATAGGTCAACAGAAAATCACACATTCTTTTGTCCATAACCAGCAAAATACACCACTGTCGAAAGACCTCTGTGGAATTTGTGGCCTGCAATGTGGTTTCTACTGCTATAAATTTCAGTTACTCGGATGTTTTGGTGAGTCAGAACCCAATAAACGCTGAGAGTCTGTTTGCGCTTGGACACATGCAGAGTACTAGAGTTTCATTTCAACATTGGTTTGGCCTATCAGTGGATCATCTTTCCTTCCTGTCTGCACTTTCCTTCAGCAAAATGAAACATGAAAACACAGAAGCCCGAACTTGGCTCCCCATCTCGTAGTGGATTGAAAGACATTTTTATTCTTCATCCTAGTCTTAAAGTGACAGGCCAAAACCCATGTCTATGGCTGGTTTTTGCTGTTGTTCTGGTGTGTGTGTGTGTGTGTGTGTGTGTGTGTGTGTGTATGTGTGTGTGTGTGTTTAGATAGGGTCTTATTAACTTTCCAAGGCTGGCCTCAAATTTATGATCTTCCTGCCTCAGTCTCTCAACTGCTGGACAGGTGTGTACCATGGTGCCAGGTAGTTCCTACTTTCTTTTTTTAAAAGAATAGTGTAGAGAGTGGGAACAAGAAACTATGATAGTGACAAAGGTAGTGAGAGATGATTGTTAGATTGGGCTAATTGTTTGGTGCCCTAGGTTGTGTGTGATGTTCAAAATCTGGGCATATGCAGAATATTAAGCAGACTGGCATAGAGCACTACAGGGCTTAGCTAATACAGATATAGTGGTTATAGATCTTGTTTCTGGAAGGACTTGCACAACAGGAATTGCCTATAAGTTGTAACTTAGTTATTGATTCTGCTGGATTGGGGTGGGCCATGGCTATAGACTTTTTATGGCAAATTTGTCAGCCCTTCCCTGCTTGAGCTCTTGCATCAGGTAATCTTCTGTCACTAGGACAAGGTACCCAATACAATTTAAAGCAGGAGAGGTTTATTTTTGCTCACAGTTTAGTGGATTCAGTTCATGGTTGCCAGCTCCAAGGCAAAAACAGTCAGGCAGACAGCATGACAAAGAAAAGTTTCTCACCACACTGCATCCAAGAAGCAGAGGAGGGAAGAGCAATGACAAAACCAGTTTCCTAGGTCACCTCCCAGTTATTGGGAGGTGATCAGGCCCGCAACATCCTAGGACAGGTTATGGAGAAGGACAAGGGGTATGGCTTTGGGGAATCTAAAGAGACCAGAAGTCTCCAGAAATAGAGACCCTCTGGGTATAAAGACTGCAAATTTTCCAGATCATTCCTATTGATTAGGTTTGCACAAATTTATTGGGGGGAATCAGTGAAGGAAGAGGAGAGCACATTGGTGGCACAAGGCCATGAAAATGATCCAGTACCTGGAAATAAAGGCAGTAAATCCTGTCAGTTAAGAGATTTGATCTCTAAAGTTGCAGCTTTATTGCTCTCTAATAAGGGGTATCAGCAGCCTTCGTCCTCGGCTATCTCAGCTGTGCTGTTATCTTTACTTCAGACAATTGTGAATGTGAACTTTTCCATCACAGCCAGAGGTCCCTTCATGGTCTTTACATAATCTGGTCCCCAGTACCCAGTAATCTAGCTCCTTTAATCAGGTCCTACTTTCTAATAGCACATTCAGCTGCTAAACTCCTTAGTGATGAGTATAAGCACCTCCACAGTCAATCACCTTTCAAACATATGAGACTTTGGGGAGATATCCTGGATCTAAACCACAAGAGCTCTTGGGTGTGTTTCCTCCTTTTATAAGTTAGAACCCCTGTGACTTTGTGGATAGCTGTATGGCCATAGTTCACTTCTTCCATCAGTAATTTGTGTGTTTCCAATCAAAAGATTATAAATACCCTGAAGACAGAGAATATATATTTTCTAGTTTCCTTTCATCACCAACCAAGTGTGTTCTGCATCTTGTTTTCAGTTGCATTTTGTACTAATGGTCTCCTGTGAATTCCTCATTCCCAGGGTCACCTAATAATTGCAATGCTATTTTTATTCATCTGTTTATTTCTGGGCCTACCACTGTTAAGTCCTACGAAGCAGGAGAACAGTCATGGTGGCAAGTGAAATTTGCATCTTATATTATTAATGTGTATGCAATGGCAAGGATGAACACAGGATCCACATGTTCTTTAGATCCAAAGAGCTATTAAAACCTTTCACAACTAGAGCCATGTTGTTTTTAGAAAGAAGAAATTACACAAAGCCTTCCAAGATTTTGCCTCTCTTTTTTCTCTGAGGGCATTTAAACAAATGGAAGAACACAGGGTAACCTTGCTTCAAGTACTGTATTTTCCTTAGAAGTATTGATAGTCAGGCCTCAATGAGGAAATGTCCCTGAAGCCACTATAAAGGGGATTTAATGACTTTAATTGAATTATGTTCTTTAAATAATATGAAATACAAATGCAGGGTGTAGGTTTTGGCATTCATTTTAAGTGGCCACTAGTTGGTTTAAACTGATATTTCTCCTTAAACCACTACTTAACACTTAGCTCTAGATTATTAAATCCTGATGACAGATTCATCTGAAAGATGGATTTTGGCTATTGAGTAAGTCCCAAGGTCATCCCTAGAAACTGTACTTGATTCTATTTGGACCAAAATTATTAATCTTTCCTCTTTTCTAGGGTGATATATCTTTTTAGGTAGAATTCTATCTTGTGAGTATTTACGTAGGGTCAGCATAACTCATGCAGTAGGCAAAACATTTATTATTGAAGTAACTAGTAGTGAAACTAATTTTTTATGCAGCCAGAAAAAATTAGTTTCTATCACAAAATTTATAATTTTGTTTTTTTCAAATGATTACATGTAAAATTTTGTTATATCAGCTGTCATTTTATAAGAAACACTATACCAGCAGTCAGAACTCAGTGATATTTACAGGTAGAATAAGCTTGACCATGACTAACAATTTATGTGGTTGCAGGACTATAGCAGTTGCTAAGAGTATGAGCCGTTTCAGAACACTACAAAAAACTCATTTAATGATTATGTAGGCAGCTTCAAATTAGCTACAGAAAAATTAATGATGGTGTTAAAGAAAAAGAATAGTCTTATAAATTTAGGCAATTCTAGCTGTGGAATGTTCAGTTGAGTGTAACTTGGACCCAAGAAAACCAGTGTACAAATAAATACAAGCTAAATGTTGAAATATTAAACTTTTATATTGAGTGCCAAAACCACTGAATGTGTAGCAGGAATTCACCTTCCCATCCCAGCCAGTATACTTCAGTTTGTTAGTTGCCCAGGTAACAGTTCCTGTTACAAGTCCTTGCTACTTCCATTTCTTAGAAGCACCTGGTTACTGTGATGCATAGCTGGTCACCATGCTGCATATTGTAAGAACCAATCAAAGACAGCCAATTATGCTGCTTTTTGCTCCTATACCCAGTAAGGCCCTCCCCTGGACCTTTGAGGCCTGACATTTTTGTAAGGATTAATTCCTTGTCAGTACCTGTTGATATAAACACAAATCTGCCTCTGAATCCTGGGTGAAGCTTTCAGTGTTTCTGTTTGCCACTGTATATGGCATGTTGGCCAGCAAGATCACCCATGCTGACCTCTTTGGTCACCAGGTGTGGCCCTTGAGGATGAAACAAGGACCTCTCCAGGTCTTGATGGGAAGGTGTGCCCTCAGGATTTCTGTGCCATCAGGATTTCTTGAGACCCTTCAGAGAACTGAAAGAGGATTCCTGGCTTGCTGTGAAAGTGGCTCACATGGGATCCAGAAGGGAGGAGGATGCAGTCTACCCATTTGCTTATCAGCCTGTCAGTAAGACCTCCAGTGGCAGCAGATTCAATTTATACCTGATCAATTCAAGCACAAGGAGAGACTGGTTGTCTCTCATTAGTTAGGCCTCTCTGTGGTTAGAGAAAGAAATGTTTTAACCTCTGAGGGTCTGTTGAATGATTGTGTGTTTGTAACAGATGACAAAAGCAACAGGCCATTCTGTCTGTGTTCCATGGGGAGGACTTGGACTTCTCCAAACTACAGAGCTTGATGGAGCCCCAACCTGTGATTCTGTTAATTCATCTAATTGAGGATAAAACAGAGAAACTACTAATATTTCTTCTTAGTCTGGATGGTCCCAATGTTGCCAAGTGGCAAGCAGCCAGGTAAGCATCTGAATGCTCTTTCCCTCCCTCCCCTCCCTCCTTCCCTTCCTCCTTCCTTCTCTCGCTCTCTCTCTCTGACATCCACCCTTTGCCAGTTGTGTCATCATTCAAAACTACAAAATACACATGTAGGAAGTTGGAAATGGGAGCTAGTCAAAGCCCATAGACTCTGACTGCAGGCCAACAGTTTTAAAATAGGGCTTTGCTGATGATTACAAAGTTAAAACGAAGTTAAACTGTTGTTTCCTGTATCTGGAGAAAAAAGAGATCTACTCTTCCTGAGAACTCTGCCTTGGCAGATAAATCCCCCTGCCAACAGCTATGCCTTCGCTTCCCACTCCTGACTCACCTACTTCCTGCCAACTGAACCAGATTCAGCTAGCTACTGCCTTCATTTAGCCACAGAAAACCTGCCTCTGGAGACTTCTGCTTCATAGATACCTTTCAGCAATTCCAGCTCTGTTCAACACAGAAATGTTGCCACATTTTGAATGAGGAAAAATTGGATGGTCAGCCCTAATGAATAGGGTGGCATGACCTTTCCCAAAGGTCACCCCCCATGAGAAGCAAAAAGAAAAAATAAAACCTAGTCAAGCACTCCTCAAACATCAAAGAAGAGGGCACAAAGCCCATTAACTACTGTTAATTTGTCCAGAAACCTGATTTTTTTTTTTTTTTTAACCCCACACCCTTGAAACTCTACGGCTTTCATTGCATGATGTTTGCACATGTGGATGTGATTTTATTTCACTTACCAATATGGTCTCTAGCTGCATTCATTTATCTACAAAAACCTTGGTTTTGTATTTTGTATAGCTGAATAATACTCCATGGTGAAAAAATATCACATTTTTAATGCATTTTTCAGCTGATAGACATTCAGGTTGTTTTCTGAATTTAGCTATGATTTAGCTATGGCAAATTGTGCTACTTTAAACATGTGTGCACATATATCACTGTGGTATAATGATTTCAGTTCTTTTTGAAAAAATATCTAGAAGGGGAATAGCTGAGTTGAATGAGACCTGCAATCCTAGCTTTATGAAGAATCTCCATTCTGATTTCCACAATGGTTGTACCAGTCTGCACTCCCACCAATAGTGGAGAAAGGCTCCTTTTGCCCCACAGCCTCTCTAGCATTTGTTATTGTTTGATTTGTTTTTTTTTATTAAAGATTTATTTATTTGGTACAGGGTCTCACTATGCAGCGTGGACTCATAGTGTTCCTCCTGTCTCCGCCTCCCCAGAACTGGGATTACAAGGGTGTGGCACTAGGCCTGGATTCAGCGGCCAGCACGGTGCAGGGCCAGCATGGCATGTGGTAAAGGGATCAAACCCGGGTCCTTTTGCTTTCCAGGCAAGTACTTAGACTGTCATGCTATCTCCCCAGTCCTTGGTTGACTTCTTGATGAATACCATTCTTTCTGGTGTAAGATGGTACCTCAATGTTTTATTTATTTATTTATTTATTTTTCATTTTATTTTATTTATTTTTCCCATAATTTTATTGAGAAACAAATAATAATGAGGCAGTTTCAAATCTGATTGGTAGGACAGTTTCAATAATTAATACATTGCATACTGTTGTCTTAGTGGTTATTCATTGTACAAGATGCAGACATGATATCCTATTTACAAACACTATTAGAACAAATCTTTCCATTCATTGAATTAAGAGAATGTAGCTGTATATCTATCCTAACTATTTTGAATATACAGATACAAAATGGTTGTTCATTTCTATCCCCTTTTTGTTTAGTTTTGTCATTGAAATATTAAGTGAATTCAGCAAAATGTTCCAAAGTAGTCCAGTGGTCCATAATAGTAGTGTGTTTTCTGTAAGACTGGCAATGTCAGAAGTTGTTGACTACAGCCTTCTACAGCTCAGCATATTAATATAGCTTTACTTTTTGTACCTCGTTTTTACACTTTTCTGCTGAATGGTTAAGACGAAGATAAAGCAAGACCTATATAATAAGAAATGTAACTTTTGTATCAGATAAGTTCAGTTTAGTTCAACTTATAATACCACCTTTCCAAGAAAAATGAAACTTTTACGCAAGAAATTTAAATAAAATCATACCAAGATATAAAAAAATGAAATTGTCCAAAATGTACTGTAAAGAAAAAAATGATTAAAGCACACATATAAAAAACATGAGCTATGGAAGAACAAAATTAAATAGCACCTTATTGCACATTAGAAAGAAAAAAAAAAGACCAAGTATGTAAGAAACTAGACTAATTAAAGGAGTGAAAGAAAAAAAAAAATCTATCCTCTTTGAATTTTATACTTAGCAAACATATCTTTAAAAACTACAAGTAAAGTACTTTCTAGTTATACGAACTTGAAATATTTTAATACCTCCAGATGTAGCATATAGGAAATAACAAAGAATGTAATTCAAAAGGCATGAGAAGTTGCAGTATGCTCCTGGATGAACAATAAAGAGCTTTGAAAGTGATAGCTATGCAGGACTATATAAAATATATTAGATGAACCCTTATTTAAAAGGTAATTGAAAATTTCTATGAAACAGTATCAATCTTATGTCAGGTTATACAAGTATTATTTTTTCATGTGTGTATGTGTGTGTGTATGTATGTATAAAGAGAAGTAATATAAAGTCAACAGAAAATGGAAATATACTTTTTAAAGTTTTTAATACTAGGAGAAGATATCATATGATGTCATTTAGATAAATTGTACTTTAAAGTTATAGTATAAATCTTAAAACAAAAATTAAGTTAAGCAATATTCAGAAAATGTACTAATTAATTAAAAATACTAATAATTAAAATACTAATAATTAAAAATACTAATTAATTAAAAATTAAATTTTTCAAAACAATTGAACTAAGAAAACATTTTCATGATAGTAAAAAAGTACTAAGAATAAAACATAAGATAAATACTGGAATGACAAATAAATGACCATCACTTCTGACAGTTTGGGGATAGGATATCACACAAAGTTCTAGTGTGTTGTTAACAGGGATAATGACCATGACACTTACTGGTGGCCAGGTGTCACTTATGGGACTGAGCTACAGTTATTTCCTTGAAATCCACCCTGTAGACCCATATAGAATTATGATCCATGGGATGCAAGAGAAGTCCATTTGTAGAGTGTGCTGATGGAAATATTTTGCTGCTGTACACAAAAGAATAATTGAAAGACTACTGTTGTACACCTCTTATTCTCCTGTGTTTAATTGTTTGTCCTATTTGTTGGGTTCTTTCCATTCTTGTTCATGGGGTTATGATCATTTTGCTCCCTCTCTAGAAGATCATTTAGTAGTCTGTGCAGGCTTGGCTTTGTCATCACAAAATTCTTTAATTGTTCTTTGCCATGGAAGTATTTTATTTCTCCATTATATTTGAAAGAGAGTTTTACAGGGTATATCAGTCTGGGTTGGAATTTGTTTTCTTGTAATACTTTGCTCCATGAAAGAAAATACTTTTCTTTTTGACTTGGTGGTTTGTGAAGAGAAATCTGCCATTACTCTGATGGGTTTTCCTTTATATGTGATCTGTTTCTTTTCTTTCTTTTCTTTTTTTTTTCTTTTTTTAGCAGCTTTTAGTATACTGTTCCTGTACTGAATTTCTGGAATCTTGATTATTATATGTCTGGGAGTAGATTTAATTGGGTTGATGTTATTTGGAGTTCTATGTGTCAGATTGTTGCCCATATTTGGGAAGTTTTCTGCTATTACTTCTGCCCATATTCTTTTTATGTCATTTGTATTGACTCCTTCCTTCTCATTGATGTCTATTAGTCTCACATTGTTCATCTTTGCATCATCTTGCAGGTGTTAGATTATTTTTTCCTGCATTTTAGTAGTTTTTAAGAGATCTTTCTTTTTCACTAGCTGCAATGGTGTTTTAAAGGTCAGAGAGTCTATTTTCACTTTCACTCAAACAGATTTGCCAGCTTGAGATTGAAGTTTTAATTTTCTGTATATCACTTTGTATCTGTTTCATACATTCTATTTCTTTCCTATATTGCTTTTCAGGGGTACCATCATTTTTTATATTCTGATCTGTTTCCTTTTTAATCATTGTGTTCTTCAGAAGCACTTAGTACTTCTCTGATTATAGTTATCACTTTTTTTACTTCAGAAATTATTTCTGATCTGATCTCTTCTATACCTTTCTGCAGTTGTTTCTTTACTTCCAACGCTATTATTTCAGAGATTTCAGGTGTGTGATTTCCAATTTCCTCTATGCTAGTGTCTTCTGCATTTGTACTGGTTGGACTTGGAGCCTGAGACTGCTTTTTGTTCCTTCTCTTTGTCATTTTGTATACCACTGATTTTTTGACCTTTGGTGTAGAGCTTAGATAGAGTTATTACCTGAGCACCAAGTCCGGATCTACAAAGGTCAGACTCCTCCAGGTGGGTGTGGCTTGGGCCTGGTTGCTGTGCTCCACTTCTTCCTGCTGCAGCCTCGCGGGCGAACCCTTTGTGTCACTCCTGCAAGATGTTCTGCTCCTGAATCAACTGGGTTGTTCTTGCCTCTAGCCTCTTCGCAGAGAGTTCTGCTGAAGGGTTCCTTGCTGGGCCTGTGCTCTGGGTCCCTTCAGGATCCATTGGCCTGGGCAGTCTTTTTCATAAGCCGGTCGTGAGTTTTGGGTCCCAATGAACATATTTGGTCCCTTTTTTCAAAGATAATATGGTTGAGTGTGTTTTCAGTTGTATCTATATCTTCTAATGTGCTCCTCAGATCTATTTTTTTTGCCAGTACTATGCTGATTTTATCACAATAGCTTTGTAGCATAATTTCAAGTCAGTGATTGTGATGTCCCCAGTCTTTCCTTTGTTACCCAGGTTACTCGTGCTACTCTAGGTGTTTTCTGGTTCCAGATGAATTTTAAAAATGTTCTCTCTAGATCTGTGAGGTACGCTAATAAAATTTTGGTTCAAATTTCATTGAATCTGTATAAAAATTTTGGGAGTATGGCCATTTTCACAATGTTGATTCTTCTTATCCAGGAAAAAGGAATATCTTTCCATTTTCTGACATCCTCTATGACGTCTTTTTTTCACAATACTATAATTTTCACTGTATAAATCTTTTACTTTCTTTGTGAGATTGACTCCTACATATTTTTTGTTTTGGGGCGGGGGGAGGATTATGAAAGGTGTGGTTTCTGTGCTTTCTCAGTGCATTTGTTGTTTTTGTGTAAAGAGCTGTTGATTTTTGTGTGTTGACTTTGTACCTTGCTGTGCTACTGAATTTGGTTATTGAATCTGCAAGTCTCTTGGTCCCAATGAACAAGTGGGACCAACTGGTGGAGTTTTTGGTGTCTTCTATGTAGATTATCATGTTATCTGCAAATAGTAATAATTTAACTTCTTCCTTTCCAATCATTATTCCCTTTAATTTTCTCTTGGCTGAATCCTCTAGCTACTGTTTCCAGAACTATATTGAATAGGTGACAGTGAACTTCCTTGTCTTGTTCCTGATTTTAAAGTGAAGGCTCTCAGTTTCTGTTCATTTGGTATGATATTGACTGTTGATTTGACATAGATGGCTTTTATCAGGTTGAGGTAAAGACTGTCAGTTCTGATTTTCTGTAGACTTTTTTTTATCATGAATAAATGTTGAGCTTTGTCAAAAGCTTTTTCTGCATCTACTGAGATGATTATGTAGTTTTTGTCCTTGACTCTGTTGATGTGGTGTATTACATTTATGGATTTACACATAATGAAGTATTTCTGCATTCCTGGGATGAATCCTACTGGGTAATGTTGTATAATTTTCTTGATGACTTATGGCATTCTGTGTACTGGTATTTTTTCTTTTTCTGTACCGGGGATCAAATTCTGGACCTTGTGCTTGCCAGGCAGGCACTTAAACTGCTGAGCTATCTTGCCAACCCTATTCACTAGTATTTTATTTTTATAATTTTAAAATGTATTTATTCATTTATTTGTTTATTACATGGTCTTGGTACAGAGCTCGGACTCATAGTGACCCTCCTGTTTTCAGCCTCCCCAGCACTGGGATTATAGATGTGCACTACTACACCCAGTCTCAGTGGCCCGCTCAGCATGCCTAGGGGTGAGGCCAGTGTGGCATGTAGTACTAGGGCTTGAACCCCATCCCTGCGCCTGCCTAAGCAGATACTTTGTCCAGGGTGCATATATATTTGTGACTGTTACCTCTTCCTCTTGAAGCTGTCTCCTAACAAATATGTAGTGACCTTCTTTATCTCTTAATCACTCTTGGTTTGAAGTTGACATTGTTAGCAACCAATATACCTACCCCTTCTTTTCTTGGAGTGAGATATCTGAGGTCCTGAAAGAAAACAACTTTCAACCTAAATTGATGTACTCTATAAAACTATCTATCCAGTTTAATGGAGAGACAAGATACTTCCATGACAAAGAACAACTGATGAAATTCATGTTCTAGTCCCACACAGTATTATTTTCCATCCTTCAACTTTCAGTCTGTGAATTTCTTTTTGAGTAAAATGCATTTCTTGTATACAGCATATTGCTGGATTTTGTTTCTTGATGCACTCTATCAGTCTGTTTCTTTTGGTTGTTGTATTGAGGCCGTTTAAATTGATTGTTATAACTGATATGTGTTAGTTTATCTTCTTCATGTTATTTTCCTGTTGTGGGATTCTTATCCCTCCTTTAATTGCTTGCTCTGGTTAGTGGTTCTTTTTGGTTGTTGTTCTTGAAGTTGTGGTCATCTTTGTTTCTAAACTGTCAGCACTCTTCGTAGGTTTGGTTTGGTTGTCATGAGTTTCATCAGTTGTTCTTTGTCATGGAAGTTTCTTATCTTTCCATTAAATTTGATAGATAGTTTTATAGGGTACATCAATCTGGGTTGGAACTTGTTTTCTTTCAGGACCTCAAATATCTCATTCCAAGTGCTTCTTGATTTGATGGTCTTTGTTGAGAAATCTGATGTGATTTTGATTGGATTTCCATTATAACTGATCTTTCTCTCTCTCTCTCTCTGTCTAACAGCTTTCAATATTCTTTTCTTCTGGTGAAGTTGACTCCAGCTGTTTCATTGGATAACTATTAGTCTTATATTAGTTTTCTTTGCATAATCTTCCAGCTGCTGAATTGTTGTTTCCTGGTTCCTTGTTATTTTTAAGAGATCTTTCCTTTTTGGTTCACTGGCTGCAATTCTATCTTCAAGGTCTGAAATTCTATCTTCAGTTTCATTCAAGGGGTTTTGCCAGCTTTCAATGGAATTTTTAATTTCCTAAATATCTGTTTGAATCTGTTTCACACATTCTAGATCTTTCCTGTATTTTTTGTTCAGTGTTTCCATGATTTTCCTATTTCTCTCTATTTTTCAAAATCTATGTCTTCTTTAGATGTATTGAGCAATTCTTTCATGATTGCTGTAATTTTTTTTTACATGAGAGATTATTTCTGGCCTGATTTCCTCCATATCCTGATGGAGTTGTTTCTTTATGATAATTGCTATCATTTCTGAAATTTCAGGGGTGTGACTTCCAAGTTCATCTATGACTTTGTCTCCTGGACTTATTTTGGGTAGGGTGCAGGTCTGAGATTGTGCTTTGCACCTTTCCCTTAACATTTTTATTTGGTACACAGTCTTGTTATGCAGCTCAGACTCAGTTGAGGGGTGAGGGTGATTGGATGCAGGGCAAGGCTCACCACGACCCCTGAGTTGTTCTGGGTCTGCCTTCCTTATGTGACAGTGACAGAAACATCCACAGCTCAGTAAGCTCAGAGAGGGTGTGTGTGTTGGGGTGAGGCTGGGCTCACCAGGTTACTGTGGCTGTCCTCCGGGCACTTGATCTTGGGTGGTGGGAGAAGCCTGAACTGTTGTTGAGCTGACTAGTCTTTAAAATGAATGAACCCCCTCACAGAGGCTGAGTACTCCTTGTTTATAGATAAAAGTAGGAATGGATTCTCACAGGTTAGATATGCTGCGGTCACCTTAAACAAAGTTATTTTGACTAAGGTATTCCCTAACCGAGCTGAGAGGGAAACAAAATTTTATAGGGTCGTGCTATGGAAAAATCATTCCTAAATTTGAACACTGACAGTGAGAACATGCCTGCATTTGTAACAGCGATAACTAGATAGAAATTACATTCAGCACACAGACCTAAAGTTCATCTATGACTTTGTCTCTTGGACTTATTTTGGGTGGGCTGTAGGTCTGAGATTGTGTTTTGCTCCTTTCTCTTAATATTTTTATTTGGTACACAGTCTTGCTATGCAGTTAAGACTCAGTGATTCTCCTGTCTCAGCATCCTCAGTGAAAGACTTAAGGAACAAAACATAGTCAGTCTTACAGAAACATCTTATAATGAGCCTCATAAAAATTTACCTAAAAGTCCAGCTATACCAGTAGACTCCCTTGCACACACATCTAACTCAGGCATTTATTAACTATATCTATGTTCCTAAAGTTTAGAAATCCATCCTTAGATGCACCATTTCAGAGTTCAAAGAGCCACACCAGATTGCTGGAAAATTTACCTGGACCAGACAGCTCTCCTGAAGCTTAAAGAGATGATGTACTCAAAGCCCTGCTCTGCTCACTGTGGATGCTGACCAGGCTGTGCTCAGCTGAAGCTTGAAGACATCATTCGGAGGATTGCTCTATATCTCAATGCAGTGTTCCCCTTGCGTTTTTTCTTTTGGTGTGTCTTTTTAGGCTGCTTAACCCAGTCTTTGCTTCAACTTACATATGTACTTGATATTGTTTTTTCTCTGATCTCCTGCTAGTAGAGGTTTTTGACTTAGTTCTATGGATGGTTAGTCCAAGGGAATAGCCAGATTGAATGAGTATCCAAAGCACATTGGACAAAGATGCAATATTAGATAAGATTAACTTCTAGTGAGAAAACTCTCTAATCTTGAGGATCTTGTTTAGGGCCTATCCTAGGATCACTGATAGTCCAATGTTCACATATGACATGCCCAATAAAGATTTTCTGGGAAACTAAAAGGAGGGGGATATAGCAGAAATCCTGCTAGTATCCTTCAGTTTCCACTAGTTGCCCTGGTAACAGTTCCTGTTCCCAGTTCTGTTACTTCTGTTTCTTAGAAGCAGTTAGTTACTGTCATGCATAGCTGATCACTATGATGCATAGTGTATGAACCAAAGACAGCCAAGTACCCTGGCTCTGTCTGTATGAACCAATCAAAGACAGGCAAGTACTCTGCCTCTTTCTCCCAAACATCATAAAGCCATCCTTCCCTGAGCCCTTGAAGCCTGAAATTAATATAAATATTCTTTTACAGAGCCTGTTTATGTAAAATAAATCTATCTCCAAATCTTAATTGACATTTTCAGTATTTCTGTTTGCCCCTGCAAAGCCACTATTTTGCATCCAAGAAACTGTCCAGGTGACATTGTCTGAGACATAAACTTTTTTTCATTTTTGGAGACAGTGTTTTGCTAAATTGCTGAGCTCAAATATGTGACCCTTCCATAGTGCTGGGATTAAAGCACACACCACCATGCTTGGCTTGAAAATTTACTTTAAAAATAATGTTGGCCTTTGCTTATTGCTATATTGGGTTCATGTAAGTCGGTAGTATTTTGCAGAGATAATAAGCAGAAATTATGCTCTTCATGAACTCTAAACTCCAAAAAAGACAAGTAGCAGGACATGTTAAAAAATGACACAGTTCAACAAAGGAACATAATTAAAAAGAGGAGATGCCAGATAATTAAGAGACTTTAACACTGATGACTATTTTGAGGCGCCATATGGTTATTTTCCCTCAATTAAGACTTTGGAGGAAAAACGTTCTTATCAGAAACACTCCTTTAGGATTAAGTGAAAATGTAGGCTACTCCTCACTCATTACCTGGGAAATGAGATTGAATTCTATTCTTGGCAATGGAAAATACTTGCTGCATGCCAAGGTAACACAACGCAACCTTCACCTTCTCTCTCTGCATGGGGAGCTCATTCTAAAGCTCCCAGGAAGCATCACACACCCTCTGCTGGATGCCTTTATTCCACTTGCCCTTTTTCCTGTGTGCATCCTGACTTTCAGCCTTTTGCTCTGCTGTTTGGCCTTTTGGTTTTCCTGATGCAGCTCAGAACAGACCGTTCTATTTCTCTTTTGAAATTTTCATTAGTAAAAATAAATTAAAGTCAAATTATTTTGCAGTATATGATGGTTACACTCACAAAGGGGGCTGTTATGGGTTGGGGACACATCTTAATTCTTTCTACTTTTCCTTCCTCCCCCATCCCTCCATTCCTTTTTCTTCACATTTGTAAGAGATTTGCTCTCTGTGCACAGAGACCTTTGGGTCTCTGACAGAAAACTTTTGTTTGGCAGCTGGAGGAATACAAATGGAGATTTTCAGGTTTTGACTGTGTTCTTTTGAACAGCATGGGGAGCAGAAACTACCTGGCAGAGGACTGAGAGGCACTGAGCAGCTATCTGATGGTTTTCCCTAGGCTCAGGCAAGCACAGCTGGTCCTTTGTTGGACTTTTCTGTTGTTTGTTTTCTTATTTCACTGATTTTGGTGCTTTATTTTCTCCTGTGTCCATTTCTGTTTTTAAAACTCACTGTATATTTAGCTCAAGCTATAACAAACAATCTCAAAGTCTCATCTGCTTTGCACCCTGAACATTCACCATCTCCTTACACACACAGTATTCACTTTGTATGGCCTGAGTTGGTGGCACTCCTCTGGTTAGTGACCCGGGGGCTTAGGTTGATCCTGTCCTGTGATTTCCCTAGTTTGGGGCTTCAAGTATACCCTGACATTGTCCCTGTAATTAATTGGATGAGAAAGTGAGGACTCTCAGCCAACCTGACTTAGAAATGACAGTCATGGCCCTATCTAAGTGCAAGGAAGTTAAGAAAAGAGATATTGCTAGGGATTAATAATCTCTGCCATGTTTTGTAAATTGAATAGTTAGTTTGTTAATATACAGATTTGCTTACATAATATAAATATCCAAGACTGCAAATTTCCCTTGAAATATCTTTTTTTCTCGTTGCCTTGTTTGTTTTTGATTACTGTATTTTTTTGGTTGAACTGTTTTTCAGGAGAGGTTTATTTTTTGTTTTTGGTGCCGAGGAATGAACCCAGGGCTTCCAGCTTGCTAGGCAAGCATTCTACCACTAAGCCAAATCCCCAGCCCCATATATCCTTTTTTCTAAATCACATTTTATAAAGTTTGGTATGTTTTCACTGACCGTGTAGGCTAATTAATTTTAAACATGATTTCTTTAATTCATGCATCATTTAAAAAGTTTTTGTATTTTTATTCTCTTGGGGTAAAGGAGGACTTTTTTTTTAAAAGAATAGGACAATAAAAGGGCTAAATATGACAGTAAAGACTGCTTAATCTTTTCTTCAAAAGGGAACTTTAGAGAAATTGAAAGTAAAGCTGCAATGGAGTGTCCTCATGAAATGATCTGCAGATGTCTGTCATGTGTGCTGCTTGCTCACCTGCCTCTGATTCTACGACACAGCCCCGTTTCCATCAACAAAGGAAGGTATACATTGTGGACTGTTGTTGCAATAGACTACTCTCCAGCAAGAGAAAGTGAAAGAACTGTAGCTGTTTACATCCAGGACTATTACCACAGTGTTGAGTAGACACAGTAAGTGCTGGAGGATGGTATATGGCTTTGCTATATTCTTTTATTAATATTCAAAACTGAAAAAAAATTATTTTTTTATGTATTTATTTATTCATTTTAATGTATTTAGGACAGGGTCTACAGGGTCTCACTACACAGATCAGACTCACAGTGATTCTCCTGTTTTCGGCCTCCCAAGTGCTGGGATTACATGCACACACCACCGTGCCCAGTCTCAGTCACTGTCTCAGTGCACCCCAGGGCTGGGACCAGCATGGCATGCGAGGGATTGAACCCTGGTCACTTTACTTTAGTCTGCTGACCTATCTGGCTGGTCCTGATAAAACTTATTGTTTAGGTACAATGTATAAGAGAAAGAACATATTTAGGATATTAGTGTGCATAATGAGACAGGAATGGCCAGATTTAAAAAAAAAGGAACTCCCCAATGTGCAGTGGGTAGTTTTAAACAGCTGGTGTCAGGATAAAACTATTGATGCTTTATTTGGAAGATAAAAACCCAGGCCAACTAGGGTGAAAAAGAAAAGAAGTGAAATCAAAGAACAGGTGAAATGTATTAAGGACTGAATTGTATGCTGAAGTCCTAAATCCAATAGCTGCAATATAACCACATTTAGAGATTAGGTCTTTAAAAAGATACTTAAGTTAAAATGAAATCATTACTGTGGGCTCAATCTGATATGATTATTTTCTTAGAAGAAAATGATATAGGTACAGATTTGTGCACAGGTGTTTATTTGGATACACACATGCACATTCAAAGACCTGAAGTGAAAGGAAGGAAATGGCTACCTACAGATTACAGAGAGATTTCAGAAGAAATCTGCTGAATTTGAGTTACCCTGTTTGACAAGATCAAGGTAGGCTTGATCTTGGACTTCTAGCCTCTGGAACAATGACAAAATAAATTTCTTCTGTTAGGCCATTCAATCTGTGGCACTTAGTCATGGTTGCTGTAGCAAGTGAATACACAAAGTAATGCACAGACTTACTGAGCATGGCTTCTGCATGAGGCCTGCAGAGACACAGCAGGTCTCAGGCAGTGCTGTTCTACTTGGTGGGACTTATCTGGACAGCTACAAGAACTGAGGGGAAGGAAAAGGACGTCCCATGTCCTATCTCACATGGCTCTTGGGAAATTAACATCCCTGTGTTTTCATGCCACTTTGCCTCTGTGGTGGCTGCTCAGGATGCCAGAGTCTGCATCTCATAGAACAGCCCTTTGCACAAGCCTATACATGGCAAGAGTTAGAAATTCTAGATGTACAGGTGGCCAGCCTGGCTCCATAGTCAAAGTCAAGGAAATGGTGCACCTTCATCAGTATTGCATAGGGGCTGTGCTAGGCTCAGAGAGTTTTCCAGCCAGGACTTCAGCAGAAGCAGAGCCCATAAGGAAATGGGAAGGAGGCATAAGAGATATGTGACTGGCTGGTAATATCCTAGTTCTCATTAGGGAGTACCAGCATGTGTCAGTCAGGGTTTTACTAGAGGAACAGATATAACACAAGATGTACAAATGTATAAGAAATTATAAGATTGGCTTACAACGTTCAGCCACAGAGTTAGATGAAGAAGCATGCAGAGGGTGTCTGCACACTGGAGACTGAATGATTCGGCTCAAGGTCTAGGGCTCATTGCAGTGTTCCATGCAAGTCCATATCAGGAGGCTGATAGGTCTGCAGAAGAAGGCTGTACCAGGAGACCAGTGGGTCTATGATTGAAGGCTTGATGAGTCCACACCAGAAGGCTGAAAGGTCAAGGTAGAGACTGAAAAGTCTGTACTAGAAGCCAGGAGATGACGTCCAAGCTGACTGTGAAGGCCTGAGCTCCTTAGAGGAAATGAAACCCTCCATTCTTCTTCAGTTCCCTTTTATGTCCATTAAGTGAGGACTCACTACAGGGTGGGGCCTCCACACCCTAGGGTGTGGGATCAGTGACCTGATTTAGTTAAGCTTTTAACTTCTCCAGTTGACAATGTATCAGCCACTATACAGGGTGTTCATTTTGCTATTTTCAAATATGTTAAAAGGACAAATGCAAATGGATGAATGGATGATGGTGCGTTAAGACCTAATGAATCAGGTGGCAACCCACTCGGGTCTCCCTCCTGTCCCTCTCTCAGACAGGAGCTTTCTTTACCTCAATAAATATATTCTGCTCATTAAAAAGACAATGAATCAAAGACAAATTATGATTGACTCAGTTTTTTATTCCTGAGCTTTTGTTTTTCTGTTAAAAGCAATGCTCAGTTTCCCACTGAATGCATATGAAATGTCTTTCTAGAGTCTTGAACTTTTCAACACATAATTCTTTTATTCTCTTGGCTAAATGTATCTCTAAGTATGTTATTTTGCCACTATATATGTGAGATGGCTTTCTAGATTTCCTTTCAGATACTTCATTATTAGTGTATAGCAACATAACTTATTTTTACGTGTTTATTTAATATCATGAAATTTTATTGAATTCATTTATTAGTTTTAACAAATGGATTCTTGGGGCTGAGGAGATAGCTTGGCAGTCTAAGTGCCTGCCTGTCAAGGGCAAGGACCAAGGTTTGATCCATGCTACTGCATGCCATGCTGTCCTGGATTTCCAGGCGTGCCACACTGGTCCTAAAACCAGGAGTGGTGACACATGTCTGTCATCCCAGATCTGGGGAGGCATTACAACTTATCATGTATAACCATATTAATATTAAGAACAAGAAATCCAGACACACCATAGTTTCCTGATTTTTAAAGATATTACATGAGCTGGGAAGATGGCTTAGTGGAATAAACGCTTCCCTGTCAAGTGCAAGGGCCTAAGTTCAATCAAAAAAAAAAAAAAAAAAAAAAAAAAAAAAAAAAAAAAAAAAAAAAAAAAAAAAAAAAAAAAAAAAAAAAAAAAAAAAAAAAAAAAAAAAAAAAAAAAGAAAAGAAAAAAGAAAGATATTACAAAGCTATAAAATCAAAATCAGGATGTACTGGCATAAAGACAGACATGCTGACAAGAAGAACAGAACACAAAAGTGTAGAAAACAAAATGCATGCATATATATATTATAATATATATATATATATATATATATATATATATATATATATATATGGCAAACTAATCTTAAATAGAGAGTAAAGAATGCACAATGAGGAAGGCATAGTCTCTTCAACAAATATTGTGTGAAAGAATGAAACTGGGCCCTTAGCTATAGCATACAGAAAAAATCAACTCAAATGGATTAAATACTCCAATGTAAGACATGAAGCTAAGACACTCCTACAAGAAAATAGAAGAAAAGCTTCCTGACTGTGGTTTTGACGATGATTTTATGGATACTACATGGAAGACACAAAAATAAATAAGCAGAATCATGTGAAACTTAAAAGCTTCTGCACACCAAAGAAAACAATAAGCAATCTATGGAACTGGAGAAAACACTTGCAAACAGTATACTTGTAAGAGGCTGATAGTTAAATACATAAGAATTGCAGGTAATTCAGTAACAACAAACAAAATCCTGGTTAATACATGAGGCAAAGTAGGGCCTGAATGGATATTTCTCCAGATAAGCTGTACAAAGGTGACACAGGCCTGCAATCACAGTATTTGGTTTATTTTATTTATTTATTTATTTATTTTTTGTCTTTTTGAGACAGGGTCTCACTATGCAGTTCAGGCTGGCCTTAAGCTCACTTTGTAGCTCAGGCTGGTCTTGAACTCACAACAATCCTCCTGCCTCAGCCTCCCAAGTGCTGGGATTACAGGCATGCGCCACCATGCCTGGCCCAATTTATTTATTTGTTTATTAGGAAAGGGTCTACAGGGTGTTCAGGTTTGCACTACTAGATCGGCTGCCTGATTACAGTCTCCCAAGAGCTGGGATTACAGGCCTGTGCCTTGCACCCAGTCTACTTAATTAATCCCAGTATTTGACAGGCTGAGGCAGATCACCATGAGTTTGAGGCTAATCTGATCTGCAGTCTCAAGAGCAAAATGAAACAAAACAAAATAAAAGGAATGGAAGCAAAGCAAAGCAAAACAAAACAAAAATAAAAAACTCTCAAAAGGGTTCATTCACTAATGATCTGGGGCATGCGAATCAGCACCTCAGTGTGATAGCAACTCACACCTACCGGGATGGTTCTTTATTTTCCAAACAAATTGGAAGAACTGAGGAGGATGTAGGTAAACTGGAACTCTTGCGTACTATTGACAAGAATGCAAGATAGTACACCCATCATGGAAAACAATATGGAAGATCCTTAAGAATTGGAGAGGACTGTCTTATGATTCAGCAATCTCATTTCTGGATACTTATCCAAAAGACGTAATTCAGGATCCTGAAGGGTTGTCATTCTCAGGTCATTACAGTGCTGTTTATGTGATGCTAGAATACCTAAGATGTGATGACAGCATACATTCATCAGCAGGTGACGAGATAAAGAACATGAGCATATGCATATGATACAATCCCGTGTGGCCTCACAAAAGGAAAGCCTGTGACATGCAGTGACACAGATGGGTCTTGAGGGCGTTATGCCAAGAGCGATAGACCAATCCCAGTCACTATGATCCTATGAGGATGAGGTCCTTGAAACAGGCAGATTCTTAGGATGGTGGCTGTCAGAGGCTGAGAGAAGGCTGAAATGGAAACGACAGTTAAACAAGGTAAGCTCTCAAAATCACTATGCAATACTGCACCTGCAGTCAATGACATAGTGATTCGAGCCATTTGTTCTGAGAGCAGAAGTCCTGTTAAACGTCCTTCCCGCAGCAAAACAAAATCAACTGTGCTCTGAGAGGAGGGTGGTTGCTTTTTAGTTCTGGGAATCTCTTAGTCTTTTTTATTTTTTCTTACTCTTTTTTACATTCTAGAAATTAGTGAGTCATTTTGAAAAGCTAATTTAAATCAATTTAAGAGAAGGCAAGAGCCAAAAATATCCTGCAAAAGTTAAACTATGAGGTACCTGACCATTTTTATCCATAAGCTGTTATTTCAAATACAAAGATGCACACTTGATCATAGGAAACTTTTCTCCTTAAATGAGACATAATTAAAAACAAAGCATTGAATATGTATGTTTCTAATTTCCAAAGATTGTTAATTTCTTATGTCACTAAAAGTAGAAGTGTTCACTAGGCATTTTTAGGGTCAGTTGTGATTTATTCACATGGCCACAACACAAAGCACTCTGTGGTTAGTGTGGACCGCACACTTAAATACACTCTTGTTTTTCTTAACATTCCTTTCCTATTGCCTAAATAACATACACACTAAAACATCTTTCTTTAATTTTCACTGCTCCAAAATGCCTAAATTAGTTTATTAGTTATCTAAAATTCTAAGCCTGTTAGCTTACTCTCCTGTAGTGGACATTTCATATAGGAAAAAAGTGAAATGCTGGCTGCTTCCATGTAAAGGCTAAAAAAAAAAATCAGTCACATGCTGTACTGGTCACGGTTTCTGCACGAAACAGATGGCACCTTTATAGGGGTCACCAGTGAGTCTCATGAACAGGTTATTTACTGGAGCATAGGTGAATTCTGAGATCCTACATGGGGTGGTGAAGAATGTGCAGCTCAGCAGGAGGAACTAAGAAGGCTGGGGAAGGGGAGGCCCTAGAGCCAGTGGAGGGGAGAGCGAGAGGCAGGGAGACAGAAAGGGAGGAAAGAGGGGACGCCTGTCCTGGATTTTCTCTCTCCCTGCCAGGACAGCTCATTAACAGAGTCCAACAGTACCAGTGGATGGGAGAGCCCAGTGATGGGCAGGCAAGGTAGAATACAAAGAATAAGGAGGAGGCATCTTGGCAGAATCCCATCATCAGTGAATTTAGGTTTCATTGCAAGTCCGCAGGGTAGGTAGGTAACAATCCACTACTTGGCCTGAAGGTTTTCTCCACTCAACAGATCTGCTACTTGCAAGAGCAGGGTTTTGGTTTTCTTATTATCTCCTGAAAGCCCAGAGAAAGGTCTGGCATATTCTGGGGGTAGATTGCCTTGTAGCTTTGGTTTGAACTTAATGATTCATGAGGAAGGGAGGCCTCTAAATGTATCACTTGATACTGGTGTGCCTTGCAGAAAATGTTCTTACTCTTTAGGAGGCTGGTGACTGAACAAAATTTTGCATAAATATTTTTAAACCCCTACTTCATTGAACTTCACCAGGTTTCTGGCTTGCTAACATAGCAGCAAAACTAATGTTGTTTTATGATTAGACTAACATGGCTTTTACTTCCCAAGAACAGCGTAAGGAAATTCCAGAAATTCTGTGGTTTTATCATTTCAGGCATTCCAGAAAGCAATGCAAAACAAACAAAAACAAAATGAAGTCTAACATTGTTCTATAATGAGAGTCACTGTCAAAAGTAGGAGGGCAAGAGTGCTTTTCATTGACTGGAGCTTATTCAGGAAAATCCTGAATTAAATGACTCTCAAGAGGGATACTTAGGAATATGTGATATCTATCCTCAAGAAAGACTCCCACTTTCTCCTCCATCCTCATTACTTGGGTTCATTCTTGTGTTTTCTTCCTACACTGAATAGCTATGACCTTTGATATTCATGGGACATTATAAAAATGAAAGTGCGGCTTTTAAGGTGAATCATAAAAGCCACTGAGGGGTTCACTGTGCTCTCTCAGATCCTTCGCTCTGGGGGTAGTCAGCTTCCATGTTACAAGGACACTTCATGAGCCCCAGACTCTCAGTGGCCTGCCTTGCCAACCACATGACTATGCCAACTTGGAAATGGAACCTTTCCCCAGTGATGTGTTTAGGGGACAGCAGCCTTAGTCAACCTCTTTACCTTGTACGAGATTCTAGGTTATGTGATGCAGCTGGCCCAAATTTTTGAACAGTGGAAGCTGGATGAAAAATAAAAGTTTTTTGCTGTTTCAAAATGTCTATTTTGGGCCAGCGAGATAGCTCAGTGGACTAAATGCTTGCTTAGGCAAGCTCAGGGACCAGAGTTCGATTGCTAGTACCACATGCCATGCCAGCCCTGCCCCTGGGCACCTGAGCATGGTGGCACATGCCTGCAATCCTGCACTGGGGAGGCTGAAAACAGGTGGATCACTATGAGTTTGAGCTGCATAGTGAGACCCTGTACAAAACACATTAATAATAATAAAAAAGCAACAAAATGTCAGTTTTTAAGGCACATACTGCTCAGAAATAGATAACAGTATTATTAACTAGTAATCAGAATTAGTCATTAAGAAAAATCACTCATGGTGGGAAGGGCCAGTGGGCCAGAGCACACATTCCTTAAGGTTCTTGTAAAAAACATTTTAAGTTCTTTGAGAAAAAGTTTCAGATGGGCACTACCAATTACTTGAAAGTGTCACAGATCCTAAGTTTCTTGAAGGACTGCATCATTTGAAATAGGATTGTTGTAATTCTTTATTCTAGTCTATGCTGTGCTGTGCTGTGCTGTGCTGTGCTAGCGTGGATGTGCAGTGGTTATACAATCACAAGAGCAGAGGCAAGAATTATGAAGCCACAGACTGCTCCTGACAACTGAATGGGCTCCTGGATACATGAAGATTCCCCTGTACACTACAACCAATCTTGGGTCAATCATGGTAGGGATATTTTGTAAGGCACTGTAGGGTTTGGCTGCAGGGATCTGTGGATGATGAGTTTTCAACAGACAGGAAAGTCTTACGTCAGGTGTAGCATATGGCGTTCAGGGCTTGCTTAGTGAATTAAGAGTCACACCTGGTGACTCAGAGGATCCAGAAGTGGCCCCAGGGGTTGTCTAACTCTCAACAAAGGCAAAGTCACCTCTTTAGAAGGGATGTACTTGAGGGGAAAGGGATGAGGTGAAGCAGGAAGGCACAGGATACCGTAATATCATAGTTTTTAAGTTGAAATATGGGTTGCATTGTCACTTGCATATATTTTGCAAATATCTATAACTTTTATTGAAATCAAATGTAGATGAATAAATGTGAGATAGTCTTCCTCACTTACTGGTTTACTTATAAAAGAAAACCCAGATAACAGGCTTAAAGGTTGAACATGTGAGAGCAAGTTTAAAAGTTCATTTACCTGGTTCGGACTGTTGAGCTTTAAAATACTTTACCTCTGGTGGCTACTTTCCTTTCAGGGAAAATTAGGACTCCTTAATTTTCTAGGGGAGGATCAGGAAGGAGTAAGATGAGACTTCCTAATGGAGGGTAAGGGTTTTGAAAGCTTCTGGGGCAAAGTTTTCAGCTGTGAGATTTACTTGAGTGGAAAAAGTGGAGTTAGGAAACAGAGGAACCTTGAGTGAGTAGCAATGGGTAATGCACTATTAATTACTTTCAGTAGTTCTTGCTAGAGAGAGAAGTTTTTACTTCCTCACAGTTGTCAGAAGTTGGCTATTAATTTCGTGCTACTGTATGACAGACAAAAGGTAATGAGAAGCCTTTTTCTTTTTTTACAGAAAATCCAACAATTCAAATAAAAGTTCTAATTTTATTGTGCAGTCTCAATAGTCTTGACATCCTCAATGCTTTGTACTTTTCAACTGTGGTGGCTGAGCTCAACTGTGCCAACCTGGTTGGCAGGGGAGCTTTCTAGAGTACCAGCACAGCGTGCTTCTCATTGTGTCTTGGAGGGTCATGAAGGCCTGGCCTTGGAGTCTACGTCTGGCCCCCGTCCTTTCTCTCTGGCACTATTTCCTTGCTTTGGTTTTCACTCACTGTGAACTGGGCAGTCCCACCTTTCTGCCTTGGAGTCAGCCAACCATGAACTGAATTGTCTAAAACCATGAGCCAAATTAACCTCTCCTTTAAGTTGTAGCTGTCAGATATTTTGTCTTAGTGGTGGAAAGACTAATCAATACACTCATGGATGCTGACCCAATATACTTCTGAAAGTTACTACAGATCTTTTGTCTTTAATCCTTCTATAAATTTACTTGAAGACTCTGATGCTGCTAACGAGAATTCCAAAGGATGAAGTAAGTGCCTATGGAGGAATATTTATTTGTATTTGGCATCATTACATCTGAATTTTACCACTTAGCCCAGTAATTATACTTCTAGGAATTTGTCCTGAAGTTAAAACTAGCACATAGTGGAACTAGAAATAGTTCACCAGCAGGGAACACGTCTTTGAAGTGCTAGGAAGTGTTAAGAAGTAGTAGTGAAGACCTTTTTGTACTGTTGGGATATCATTTCCCCAAACATGAAACATCTCAATGTATGAAATGTATTTTATTATCTTTCTTCTTTTTTTTTTTTTTGGCAGAACTGGGGATTGAATTCTTGCCAGGGAAGTGCTTATTCTACTGAGCCATCTCCCTGGCCCCTGAAATGTATTATTAAAAAGAATTGCTTCTTTTCCATCTCCTTTTATGGGTGAATGCTTAATCTTTGTTGAGTTTTACTGTAAGCAATAGCCTTCTCAAGGAAATGGCTTCCTGGCCGCTCGTCCTCCAGCTAGCGACTGGGCCCCTTCCCCTTGCAATCAACATGCACCATCCGCTGCTGCATCTGCTGCACTCCTTTTGTGGTGTTACAGTGATCTTTTTTTGTATCTGGCCCATGTGATCCTCCTGTGCTCAGCCTCCCCAGCTCTGGCATTAGAGGCATGTGCCACCATACTCAGTCTTGGTGACTGGCTCAGTGGGCCTGGGGGCGGGGCAGTGCCACGTGTGTGCTGGGGATTGAATCCAGTCCCTGCACTTGCCCGAGCAGGCACTTAGTCTACTAAGCTACCTCGCTGGCCTCCATGTGGGTTTTGGAGAACAGGGGCCTCCCTCCACTGTTCATAAAATGACATTTGATAAATCTATGTCCAGGTAAGGAATGAATAAACAAAGAATGTCAAGTAAGAAGTATAAACTTTATCTGAGGATTTAGGGACTCAAGAGATGACTGTCTTTTTCTTTTGAAAGGAAGACAATGACAACACTTGTTTGAAAGATAATAAGGTATTGTTCAAAACAAAGACACCATAGCAGAAAATGCCTTTCCCTGCCATTCCTTAGTTGCCCAGGTAATAGTTCTGGTACAGTTCTTGTTACTTTTTTTTCTTAGAAGCAGCTGGTCAGTCTGCTACACAGTGGGTCACTATGATGCATCTAGTAGGAACCAATCAAAAACAACTAATTACCCTGCCTTTGCACTTCCCCTTTCAGACTCCATAAAACCCTTGTTCTCTGAGCCCTTGAAGCCTGATAATTTGGGAATGAGCTTGATCAGAGCCAGTTGGCATAAAATAAATGTTCCTCCAAATCCTAGGTGTCAAAAAAATTAATAAAAATAAAAGAAATAGTAAAGGAAAATATAAACACACAATTACAAATTTTTACACAGAAATTTAGAAATCTAACCATATACAACATTGTAGCAGGACAGTCCTATGACATTTTTTTCCTTGTCTTTTGTTTTCATTTATTACCTTCCCCCCCCTTTTTTAAATAAACATTTACTTGAGATAGAGTGTAGAAGTAATTGATGACATTAGAAGCAGTACACTTTTAGAAGACCAGAATGACAGAGATTCCAAGCATGGCCCTAGTAGTACACATTGTATCCTTGGTACAGTTGGTACAGTTGCTTAGTTCACAGGTCCTACAGGCTTGTGCGGGACATTGTGGTGTGATCCAGGCCCTCAGCTGGGTTCTTTGGGTTGCTAGTGTATGGACAGGTCTCTTGTACTCTTTTACATTTGACTTTGGGTGAATATTATTAAATAATCCTATAGATCATGTGTCCAGTATTAAATTTATTCCCTTGTAAACCCTTCCTATAACAATTAGTCATGAAAACTTGAGAGTAAAGTTCCTTAGGTAATCAGATACCCTTAAAAATTTATACTGGCGGTCCTTAATAAATATTGAAAAATTAAAAAAATAAAACAAATCCTGGGTGTTGTTTAGGTGTTTCCATTTGCAGCAGTGTCTGGTGCATCTGCAGGGAAGAGCAACTGTGCTGACCTCTTCTGCACCCATTGTGGCTCTCACAGACAGAGCAAGGATCTCTTCAGGTCCTGATGGGAAGGCATGCCCTCAAGATCTCTCAGAGGTCTCAAGGATCCCCATCTCTTTGCTTAAGAGGCTCATATTGGACCACAAAGGAGGAGGATGCAGTCTGTCTTCCTGCTTACCTGATTCTAGTAAGACTACAGGGGACACCCTGATTAGTCTGTCTGTCAATCCTGCTCAGCTCGAGCAGTAGGAGACATTGATCATCCCTCCTTAGGACTACCTTCAAGGGAAGAGTTGGAATGTTTCAGCCTCTGAGTGCCTGTTGAATGAATGCATAGGTGAGCAGAACCGACAGTGTAAGCACTAGTCTGCTCCATCTATGCAACCAGGACTGCAGGATAAAGGGCTTTTCTGAGATTATGGAGTTAAAAATGAAGCCAAACTATTAAAGAAAAGGCCCATTCTTCTTAAGAATTCCATCTCAGAACCCTCAGAAGCTGCTGCAGCTCCTGACAACACTTACAGCTTCACTCCTTGCTCCTGGCACATCTACTTCCAGATAACTGATCTGGTTCCAGCTAGCCATTGCTTGCCCTTGGCCACAGAGGCTCTCCCTCCAGAGTCTTCTGCTTGCCATCCTGCTCAGATGGTGTCACCTAATACCCACTTAGACGACTGTCAGCAATTCCTTCTGAGTTTCACCTTTTGACTGAGGAAACTGGACTGTCAGCCCTGACAAGTGAGTGGCCATGGCCTTTCCCAAAGATAGCCCTGCCTAGAAACCTAAAATCAGTCAAGTGACTTTCAAAGACATTAAAGAGGAGGAACAGAAATGCTCATCAATATGTGAAAAGTTACCGCTGTTACCCAGAAGTCTGATATAATGACTATGGACGCTGAAAAATAAATTCCCCTTCAAAGTAAAAGGGGCTCTCAAAAACTTCCACGTCTGTATTCAGGGCCAATCTATGACTTCCCTGGTAGACAATGGAAAAGAACTCTCTTTCTTCAAAAGTACCTTCTGTCAAAAAGCTACGATCACTGGGGCAACTGGAACTCTTGCCACTTGACCCTTCTAGTTACAAATATACAACCTAGGAAGATGTCTTATTACCCATGAATTCCTATATAAGCCGGTCCTCATACTGCTTGTGAGAGGAGACCTCCTTATCAATTTAAAGCTAACCATCTCCTTCTCACCAAACTAGTCAGCTTCCCTCTTGTTTATCCCTGCACTTTCAACTCTGGCTATTCTCTGAGAGGAAGATGACATCTGCATCAGCCTGAGACAGACAACTGTAATCCTGAAATTCCGAAAACTCTCCACCCAGAGGAATGGGCCAAATGCCAACCTCTGGGCCTGCCCGGCAATCAACCATGCTGCTATCCCATGACCCCCATTGTGGTCAGACAACGTCCTATGTCGCAAGAAGCATGTAGGCCACCGGCCACATCCCAGCCACCTAAAGCAGTTAGTGTTACTCTTAATCACTTTTCACTCTGTGGTTCCAAACCCATGCACAGTTTTGAACTGCTATCTCCAGATGTACTTGGCTTACATGTGCAGCTTTAATGTTTTCTTCTGTGTGTGGGTTACTCCCATAAGTATATTCTGACACAGAACAAAAAACCCCAGCTTACTTGGACTCAACTGCCATAAGAGGTTAAGAACTCTCCCACTTTTTTTCAGGGAGACTCTGATAACAGATTTGGCCAAGTTCCCATAACCTTCTCTTTGGCACAGCCTGTTTCTCTATCTCTTCCAGATGCATCATGGTCTACCAAGCAAACAGTTTCCCATTCCACAAAAGACTTGATTAGGAACTGAACCATACATCCAGAGCCTTAAAAACTGAAAAATATTTATAGACTGTCAAACATCTAAACTTCCTATAAAGAAACACCATTCAGTTTAGGAGGTCTGAGCTGAGCTGTGAATACTGCCTCAGTTTTCTGCTACCCACGGCCTGCTGGTACATCTGCCTGGACCTAAAGAATGCCTCTTGCCAACAGTTGGCTCCTATCAGTGAGACCCTCTCAGCCCTTGAATGAAACAATCCCAGTTCTGGACTTAACTTCTTAGAGTTTTAAAACCTTGTTTACCCTCTTTGGAAAAGCCCTCAGAGCTGACATAGCTAGTTTTCCAGCACAAATACCACTGTGCTTCTGATTAAGTCAAATCCCCTCAGGATTTCTCCTGAAATCCTGTACCACAGTTTTTAGATCCTGTGTCAGTGTCAGTCATGTGGATGAGTCATGGCCATTGCTTGAAAGCCAATTAGACTTAAAAGTGAACCTCCTGACAGATGCTGAGTCCACCCTGTTTACAGATGGAAGAAAATCTATTAGGAATGCAGTTTGGCAGGCTAAATACGCAGTGGTAATTTTGGACAAAGTTATTTTAGCCAAAGCTCTCCTACAGGAAATTTACCACCAACAACCTCAAACCTACACTCCAAAAAAAAAAAAAAAAGAAAAAGAAAAAAAGAAAAGTCTGATCTAGAGGCCTACATCTCCCTCAGGAATCCAGCTGACTGAAACATCAACCCCAGCCAGAAAGTTTACTCTTGGAAGATAGCCAGACCTGCCACCATCACATGCTCTGTAAGTGCAAGCTGCAGCGCAACATCCTATATCCTGCAGCCTGCTCAGGCTTTAGGATCTTTTTCATTGGCCCTGACCTAAAGATATACAGATTGACTTAGTTCTCATCTGCACCTACTCAAACTGATCTGAGACATCCCCTAGCTGAGCTAAGAGGGCAACAAAAGTTTGCAGGATTCTTCTGTGAGAAATTAACCTACATATGGCCTACCTTTGACAATTGTCAGCAACAACAAGCCTCCATTTGATTTAGAGGTAACTAAAAAGCTAGATTAAATGAAAATTCCTGCTGGGTGGTTAAGACCAAGATAACGCAACACCTACATAATAAGAAATGTAACTTCTGTGTCTGACATGGTCAGTCAAATCTCCTCAGGATTTCTCCTGAAATCCACATTTGTAGATTCTTTGTCAGTGTCTGCCATGTGGATGAGTTGCGGCCACAGCATATGGGCCACACAGCTCTAGAAGAGTTAAAAACTGACACTCCTGCACACATCATATTTACAGCACTCTTAAATTAAGTTTTAAAAATCCAGCCTCAGATCCACTATTCCAGAGTTTGATTGAATTTACAGAAAATTTACATGGACAAGACAACTCCCCCAAAGCTCTGAAGAGACAATGATCTCAGAGCCCCGCTGTGGTCACTCTGGATGTTGACCAGTCTGTGCATGGCTGAAGCTTGAGGATATTGTTCATGGAATTGATGTATACCTGATACTTTTGATTTTTGTGCCTCATGAGACTGCTTAGCACAGGTCTTGCCTCTCTGCATCCCTGCCAGCTGTGGTTTTTGGCTTAGCTCTGTGGATAATTAGTCAAATGTCCAAGGCATATCGGACACTCAGATTAACTCCTTCACTCAAGGTAGTGTTACAGAAGTAACAGAGTAGTGTTAAAGACTAGTGTACGGAAGAGTAGTGTTTCAGAACAGACAGGCCTAAATTATGTTTCTTCCTAAAAGCGATTTAGGGAAAATCTCTGTACTAAGACAACATTGAGGACCTCAGCTAGGGCCCATCCTAAGATCACTGACAGTCCTGATGTTACTACTTCTAATTGGGCCTTGTCTCAAAAATTCTACATAACATGCCCAGCAAGGATTTCTGAGGAAATCAAGAGGGTGGAAATGTAGCAGAAAATGTGTGCCCCCAGCCACTGTACTTCAGTTTGTTAGTTGTCCAGGTGAGAGTTCCTGTTATAGCTCCTGTTACCTTTTTTTTTTAGAAGTAGCTGGTCACTCTAGTACATAACTGGTCAAGATGATGCATATATCATAGGAACCAAACAAAGACAGCAAACTATTCTGCCTTTGTACTTTCCCGTATAGACTTCATAAAACCCTCCCTCCTGAAACTTTGGGGCCTGATAGTTTGGGAATGATTCTGATCAGTGCCAGTTGATATAAAATAAATCTGCCTCCAAATCCTGGGTGTTGTTTTGGTGTTTCTACTTGCCATAGAAGGGAAAGCTTTAAAGGAAAACACCTAGTCCATTTGGTGGAGGCAAGGATTATATCTCTGCAGAGGATTTGCTGCAGATAACACTTGAGAATTCATTCATTTATTCATTCAAAAAGAGAAAGTACTGTGAAAATATTATTTAATAGGCCCTTGGCCAAGGCTAAGGGTATGAACATCAAAGATAGGTCTTTGAGTTAGGTGGTCTGTAGTGGAAGCAGGAAAAGCAGTCCACCAAGAGGGCGATAACCAGGTATACTCATTAGGGCTGTGAGAGATCAGGGTTTTGAATGGTGTGCAGTGAGTGTATGCAGTGAGGTGTTCTGCTTAAAGGCATAACATGGAAAAGTGGAATACATGAGAGGGGGGAGGGGATCACACCACATATATCTTATTTTGAGGATGAAAAGTTGGCACAAAAATGACAGCTTTTCTAAAGTTCTGTTTCACTTGCTGTGTGGAAAGCTCTTTACTAAGCAGAACACCCATATTTTAGGTCTGCATTTAATTATCACAGAGTGGTTCCTGATATAGTTAATGTTACAGGCAAAACTGATGGTGTCTGTGAAAAACAGGCATCCATTTCATGTTTAAAAGTTGGTACTTTCACTTGTGTGAAGTGGTGACAATAGCAAGAGAATTTGTGTTTCTTTTTGGGGGAGATTCCTGGAGTGGAAGGTAGTCAGGAGACAATGTTGCCCTGGGCTGTGGCTTGGATGGGGGATTGAGCATGACCCCCCCAAAGGTTCAAGCACTGGGATCATGGTCCTCTGTGGTGATGTTGGAGCTGGTGGAACTTTCTAGCGGTGGGATCTAGTGGGGAGAGAGGGGTCACTGGGGAGACTGCCCTTGGGAGTGTTGTTTCCAGTCTCATAGAGTTTGTTAGTTTGTAAGACAGCTGGTTATTATCAAGGGTAAGCCCAATTTTTGAATTTATTTGGTTTCTTGCCTCATCATGTGATTGTCTCTTTTAGCACTCCCACTATTACACTGTCATGTTGTCAGAATGACCTTTGTTAAGATGGTAGTGCAAATTCCTGCACGTATAGAGCTGTGAGTCAAGCAGATTTCTTTTTACAAGTTACCCAGCACCAGGTATTTTGTTATAGTAGCAGGGTAATGGACTAATGTACCCTAGGAATATTGTTCAAGAGGTTACCTATATATCTATGCCTTGGGTGAGGGGACCAAAACTCTGTGGTTCATTTTCCTATTCAAATAGAGCACAGACAGCCCTCCCTTTCCACAATAGTGCCATAGCATGAGAATTGATGTGCAAGATTAAACCCTGAAAAATGCTCTTAATGGGATATATCCAAATTGTTCTAGGACTTTTAAATATTTCCATCAAAGTTTTAAAACTATCATCATCAGTTATAAATACCTGGAAAGAATTAATATTTACTGACACTGGACTGGGCGTGGTGGTGCGTATGTGTAATCCTAGTGCTGGGGAGGCTGAAAACAAGAGGATCACTACAAGTCTGGGCTGTGTAGTGAGACCCTGTACCAATAAAGATATATTGGTACTTATAACTTAAATTGTTGAACATATTGAAAATTACCAGGCTGGCCAGATAGCTCAGCAGATTAAAGTGCCTGTTTAGGCAGATGCAGGGACTGGGGTTTGAGCCACATTGTGACTGCTGGCCTTACCCCCAGGGCATGCTGAGACAGCAATTGAGTCTGGGCGTGGTGGCGCACCTCTGTAATCCCAGAGCTTGGGAGGCTGAAAACAGGAGGATCACCATAAGTCCAATCTGTGTAGTGAGACTCTGTAGACCCTGTACTAAATACATTAAAAAATTAGAAAGAAAATTAACATGTGTAAAGAAACATTTTCAAAGATAGTTTGTACAGTTATTGTCTTCTTCTAGTCAAATAATCTATGGCAGGGAACAATATCTTTTCTATGTACTGAGGAACTGACATACTCTTTTTGAAGTTCAAATCAGCTTTCCAGATTTTATCCTTTGTGATTTAATGCAAAACATCTCTGAGAATTCCCTTAATGTAATTAAAATATTTTGGTCTCTTCCTCCAGGACATCTTCATGTTTGTGTGACAATCATTTTCCTCACTTATGTATTCGAGTTCACTTTTACCAAGTCTGTCTTTGGAACAGCGGTGATATCCCCATATCCACTGTCAATTATTTCTTAGCTCCATTTATGTTTGACTGGAGATTTATCTCCAGCTTTATTACTTTTGTTTTTCTGATTCACTTTTGTCTTCACGGGTCACTTTCATCTTTACTATCCATGTATGACCTGAGTAACACATACCTCAGGACCAGTCAACAATAAATATTACTTGCTCCCCATTCTCAACTTTCATAGGTTTCTTTTTTCATTTATGTATTTGGCATAGAGTCTCAGTACACAGCTGGAACTTGTGGTGATCCTTCTGTTTTGAGCCTCTCCAGGGCTGGAATTACAGGCATGTGCCATGCTCAGTGTGCTCGTAGGCAGGGCTGGTGTGGCGTGTGGTGCTGGGGATCAAACCCCTGTCCCTGTGCTTGCCTCAGCAGGCATTTAGTCCGCCGTGCTATCTTGTTGGCCCTGTACTGACAAAGTTTTATTAGTTTAATATTAAACATTATTTAATAAGTTTACCAAAACTTCGCACCAAATTTTTTCTCTCCATCAAACATTTTCCAAATGGCATTGTCCTCCCTGTGGTGAAATACAAGATGTAATTTTCCATTCTATATTCTATTTTTGTGTCAATTTATCCTCAAATACACTTTGTTGCCAGTTGTGTCCTTCTAGTTAGAACCTTATTTAGACTTTGGCCTTTCTCACAAAGCCTTTGTTTTCCTCTATCAGTGCTGTGAAAGTCTCTTCGTAACCTCTTGTCAGGCACAGGATGCTCTGGGGATTCCAGACTGTGATGCTTAGACCACCCTGTCCGAGGGACATCTGCTGTCAGCTGCACAGATTTGGTGAGCTCAGACACTCTTTGCTTGCCTTCTTTCTCAGTGGTGATGCTTTGGGTGTGTTTTGCAAGTTCAGCCATCTGCAGATTTCCTCCTCTGGAAATGTCAGAGTGGAGTAGCTGTCAGGATGGAAGCCATGAGACTTCTAGAGGAGGCTCTTGTCATATTTTTCTCCTTTAAATGCAGTCCCTAGAGCAACAGTAAATCTGGAGGGAAACAAGGTTAGGTTGTCTCTCAGTAGGGATATTGATATCAGGGAAAGAGGAAGTTTTCTAAGTGAAATTTTATTGTAGAAATTGATAGTGACTGAGTTGAGAGGTGAATAACGTTAAGTCCTGTGTGCTTTTTGCCTGACACTTCAATATTTCCAAGCTCCCAAGTCCTTGGAAAACAACCATTTCCTGCTTCTGTGTTGTGTGGCACGTGGAGCATTGCTCTGGACTTGACTGGTGTGGTTCTGATTTTCAGTTCTTCTTTCAGCTGTACATGTAAACATCTTCTTCTTTATTTCCAAGTGAAAAAATTTAAAGCAGAAATTTATATAAAAATTTCAGATGCATTTAAACTCTTCAGTTTTCACCACTACCTGGACTTCTTGGGTTTAACCAACCACATTAGGACATATGTAAGGAAATAGTAACGCACTTTCTGAGAGATCAGTTTCTAATTACTGAGGGGCCAATCTACATTTTCTGAAGAATGACAGCTCTCACTCTATCTTTGAATACCAGAATCAGTATTTGATTATAAATTAGGAACTTAAGTACGGGAATTGAGATATTGATCAGAGGGATGTGGGAGATGCATACGTAGAGATCAGGGTCTTTTGGAGACACACATCTAGAACCTCTTGCAATGCCTAGTTGGAGATGAAAAGATAGCCGACAGGCCACGAGCCCAACTAGGCTCAGAACACGTTGCCTTAAAGCATGAATGTCCTGGCCCTCATCTTCTCCATACTCTGATCTGTGATGGAGACTGGCCCTCAGGTCAGGCATGGAATAGGCCACTGGGATCTTCCTTGTTCTTTTCCTGTCACTTACATGAATTTCTGTACAGATATCATTCTTCTTTTGTCCTTTACCCTTGCTTCCTGCTTCTAATAAAAAGCCACAGATGCTCAGTTTGAGGCTGTGTTTATGAGGGCCTTCTTGGAGTTTTAACTGAACATTGACTTTGAGTAAACTTTCATCCTTTGTGCCTTGGTCATGAACCATGACAAGTGGTACCCCATGTGAAGAATAATTTGGAGCAACTCAGCACAGAGGACTAACCTCTCAAATCCTGGAAAAGGAGCAAGAATTCAATTCACTCCTCACCCTGGTAAGAGAACAAAGGCTGCCATGGAATAGCCTGGCACGTCTCGGGGAGGTCACAGTTGGGATTAAAAGCTGAGAGGTCTCTTAACTGTCGAATTCTAATGAGTGGGGGCAGTTCATTAGTTTTTTTCTTTGCTCTTCTACTTCCATTCAAAGTAGTATTGACATACGAGATTAAGGCTTGGCAGAGCTGGCTGGGGAAGTAGGCATCACTTGTTAATTGTAATACCTTGGAGCACTTGCACAGATCAGAAAGTAAAAATAGGAAGAAATAGGAAAAGAAAACAAACAAAATAGGGAAAGCATTGGCAAAAATGAAAGAAAAGTGGGAAAAATGGAAACAAAAGGAAAATAAAAGTAGAAAAAGTAGAAAAAGGATACTAAAATAGGAAAACATAGAAAAAGAAAATAAAAAAATAGGAAAAACAAAAAAATAGGAAAAGGAAAGGGAAATAAGAATAAAAAAGGAGAGAAAGTTAAAGATAACAAAAGACAAGGCAGTAAGTTATGCTGAAATTTATCAGGAACAATGAATCCCTCAAAAAACTTTGTACAAAATCTCAAGAACACATATATATGTGAGCTCAAAACTATAAAGCTTGAAGCAACATCTCCATTATATTGTGTATTTTTTTTTCTCTTTCTTGCTCTTTCAGAATGTTAAAGACAATCATTTAGGTTCTTTGTTTAGTGGTTTAATTTCCCCTTTGATTACGTATTGAAGTCAATCATAGTTCTTGTCTGTGAAGGCAAGCTTCAGTAAGTACTGGAGACCCACCCTGGAAAAGCTTTGGCCTCGGTTGTCCTTCTGCCCTTGGGATGGTTGGGATCTCGGTGTGCTCTTGGGCAGTTCCCTTCTCCATTGCCGCTGTATTCTGGGACCAGGTTTCTGGGGTGTTGAGTTTCCCCCTCCCTGTGATACTTTCAGGGTGAAGCTGCTCAACACATATTCTTAAAAACTGGTCTGGATTTGACTCTCAGATTCTGGGAGTATGATGTAAATGTTTTACTCCAAATTTTTCAGCATTTCTATCTTTAGGCAGAACTGGACAGTAACTCCTTTCACTGCTCTCTCCCTTGAGGAGCACTTCTAGGAGGCAAACTGGTTTTTTACAGAACAGATAGGATACTTGAAAAAACAAAAAAAATATTCCTAGAGATCCTTGAGAATTTATTAACAGTTTTAAATGGAAACAAGGTTTATTTCCATAAGATTAATAAAACTTTTCTTAATAAGTCTTTACTTTCACAGGTGTAAAAGGGGTTTTCTTTTCTTGGTGGAACTGAGTGTTGAACTCAGGCCCTTACACTTGCCAGGGAAGTACTTATTCCACTGAGCCATCTCCCCAACCCCTTGAAAGGTGTTTTCCCCTCTTACTCTTATTACTAGAGATCTCTGCTCATTGATGACCTATAGGAAAAGTTCTGACTACTCTGCTCATAGCTACAGGCCTGAAAATTAAAAGTTTGTTGCAGTTCAAGATTGTTGTAATTCAAACTAGCCAGTATATCTAAGAGTGTGTTTTGGTTTAAAGAAAATTGCTCTGTGTATTTTTACATTTGTCTTCTGTCTATTTAATATGTTAAGAACTAGGTAAAACACTTTTAGCTGCCTTGAAAAATGTTTTTCTTAGAGGCCTGGTGGTATAGCTCAGCGAGCTAAGTGCTTGCTTAGGTAAGTACAGGGGGCAGGGTTCGATCCTTGGCTCTGCATACTGCACAGGCCCTACCCCTGGGGGGTGGGGGGTGTGAGCTGGTGATGGAAAACATAAAAAAAAAAAAGAAAATGTTTTTGAGATCAAAAATTTATTTTTTATATTTTGGTTCTTTTTGAGATTTCCATGGAAAAACCATTTATATAGGTCTTCAGAATAACCAGACTTATTCAAAACATTACTGGATAGACTTATAGGCTTGAGGCTTACACAGGAATAAAAACCTTAAAGTTTGATAACACAAAGGTTACATATGATTTAGATTATTATGTATGTATTTCAGTGTGTTAACTTTCATGTATATATTATATTATTCTCTGGAGGTCCTACTTAAGTTGACTTATAGATAAATAAGTACTTAGGACATATGCTAAATGCTTATGGATCATATACCTAAACAGCAGGCTAATTTAAAACCAGCTGCTCAGAGTAAAAATATCTTTAAAGTTGATAACATATTCCCATCCAGATTCTTAGGTAACCAAGATAATACAAAAATGAGTTTTATAAATGCAATATTGTTTATTTTCTGTATACCATAACTTGAGGGTTTTTCTTGGTTAAAGATAATATATATATATAACTTTAATTTATTATTTGTTATGACAGGTCATCTGAAGTAATTGCTTTTGGCTATAATTAAAAGGTTAAAGTCCCTATGTCTAAAATAATATGGTTTTTCAAAACTATTGAGATGCTCTTGGTTGAACTTACAAAACTAAATTTAAAAGCAAATTTTCTTTATAAAAGGCAAAGGTTTTATATTTTACTAAAATAAATTTCTGGCATCCCCATCATTACACTTTTACTCAAAGTGGGCTTTATGAGTTAAAGCATATTGGGATGTCAACCCTATAGGATGGGTTAACCTGGAATCAGTTCATAGTTAGTTAGATAAACAACTAGTGCCTTGGTTTATGATACAACCTATACATTTGAGGTTTATTTATGTGTACATCTAAAAGCAAGCTACGCTGTGAGCCTAAGCTTGATAGTTTGCAAAGTTAAGCCTGTGTAAGCTTAATACCTACCAAGTAACTAATGGGTACTCTCTTTCATTCAATATATGTTTAGACTTGAATCATTTAAAAAGATGAAAATTTGATATCTCTTTAAATTTGATGATGACATTTAAATTTGATCTATATTTATTTGCTTTAAACAAACTGTATAAATGAAATGTACTTATATATTGATTAATAAGTCTTTGCAGTCATTAACACAATTTTATAAGTTTATCATAGCTGTAAAAGTTCTTTCTGATATAGTTACACCTTGTAAAAACCATTAAAGCGCACTGGGGAGATGGCTCAGTGGAATAAGCGCTTCCCTGGCAAGCACAAGGGTCTGAGTTCAATTCCCGGTTCCACCAAAAAAAAAAAAAAACCATTAAAGAAATCTAAAACTTGTCTTAATAGTAGAAACTAAATATATGTAAAGATGTCTATAGCTAGAATATTATTGCTAACCTCATGGGTATGAAGCTTTATATTTGTGCTTTCCAGCTGTACAGGCTTTCAAGGATACAAAATTTTAAAAACTTCTTATCACACTGGTGATCTATGGTGATGAATCTTTCAGGCTCAAGCATCTCTCACTTGTATTTCAGCAGTTTGTGATGAAATATACATGTCAGTCCTACACAATGTATGCTAAACTTTTCATGCTTATGTGATTGCTTTATAATTAGAACAGTAAAAGATACCAAAACACTGTGTAGTCCAGGCAATGTCACTCTAGAAATTAAAGATTAGTTAAATAACCTAAAAGGACATCCTTAGATGAGTAAATGTGTTCTTCATAGATTACATTCTATTTAAAGATAGCAAATCTAGTTGGACAGTGTTTTTTAAACAACACTGTATGTATGTATGTATTTAGTACAGGGTCTATAGGATCTACAGGGTCTCACTATACAGATCTGACTCATGGTGATTCCCCTGGGATTATAGGTGCAGCCTACCATGCCCAGTCTCAGCTGCCCTCTCAGCAAGCCCTGGGGCGGGGCAAGCATGGCATGCTGGGGATTGAACCCCCGGTCGCTGTACCTGCCTAAGCATGTGCTTTAGTCTGCTGAGCTCTCCGGCCAGCCAAGATAACAAATTTAGGTAAAAGTTTATGTTATTTAATGTCTTATAATTAGACAAAAATAACTGACTAAAATGTTATTTTATGCTGAAATGGAGATTTAAATGTGTTTCAGATATAATAAAGTCATCATAATGGCTATGCTAAAATATTATTCTGTTTTTAATCTCAAGTTTTCTCTGTGAAGTTTCATAATTATTATCTCTTAGCATTCTACAACCATGACTGATAAAATCTGCTCCTCAGACAAGAGTCAATCCTGTGTTCTAAAGGTCAGTGAAATTTGGTAAATGAACATGACATGCTATGAATCTCTTGGCAAGCTTAAATATATTTGTTTCCCTGTTGATACCTACTGTGTAGAACTTGGCAACCCAAGATTTCCTGTGCCACAGCAGACTCCCTTTAGCCTGTGTCATTCCAAAGTGCCAAATAGCACATAGCCCTCAGTTTTTGATCTGTCAGTTATCCTCTGTGGCAAAAATTACTAGTTAAAACTCAGTTATTAAAACAAAAAGGGGGAAATACAATAAGAGAGACTTTACCCACAGGAATGATTATATGAAGCACTCCTTTAAGTTTTAAAACTGTACATCAGTTTTAAAAGATATACCTCAGATGGCTTCCAAGCAGGGGGAAGACATTTTATTCCCACAAAGGAAAGACTTTATCTGGACCACGAGGTCTGGACTCTACAGAATTGCTCACTTGGGGGACAGTGTATTATCACAAGCAACCCTATCTCAAGCTGTGGGAGACGGTGCCTCCTCTCCAGTGATGGCCAACAGTAGGAGAGAATGGATCTGTTATCCTCTGTAACACAGCCCTCAGGACCTGCCCTGGAGAGACTGAACAGCTCAATGCATGGGCTGAACAAATGATGCAAAAGACTGGGATCCCCTGCAGCCCCAAAACGTTTTCTTGACAATGGTAGAACAGGTTACCTACAACTCTAATATGGCAAAGGCAAAGGATTCTTTTTAAATTCTGCTTCTATTTAGTTGTACACCAAAAGTAAGTGGCCTGATATATTGGGCATGTGTATTTACCCCTCCTATTTTTGGTATAGTCACCTGGGGTGACCCTGGGCTTCCTCTGTCTTCCAAAAATGTCTCTTATATTGCCAGAGCTCTAGGTTTCCCTGTGTCTGGCATCTACCTTCCAAAACCAAATATTTCTATGCATTCTCATCTGTGGTTGCCTTTAGGTGATGGCCCAGATTTGGGATGGACTTCATGTTGATCCACCAATCTTTCTGCTGTTTTTCTTGCTCATAGCCTAATCCTAAAAAATTGGAGACACTAGAATCTGATGGGGTTATAGTCCAATTCAACCTGAAATTATGGTTTGCTTTTTAATTATGGCAGTAGCCCTCCCTTATATTATTCTGCGTTTTTTTTTTTTTTTTTTTTTTTTTTTTTTTTTTTTTTTTTTTTTTTTTTTTTTTTTTTTTTTTTTTTTTTTTTTTTTTTTTTTTTTTTTTTTTTTTTTTTTTTTTTTTTTTTTTTTTTTTTTTTTTTTTACTATTGTTATGTCTTTCTTCTGGTACTTAGCTACATCAATATTATAGTTTGTGTCTTGTTCTCCCCCAAAGCCTCATGCAGTTATGGGGCAGACTTCTAGAGTTTGTGATTAACTCATGATCCACTACGATTATGGGTGATCCAAGGCTGGGATTATGGGTGTGAGCGCTACACCCAGCCTGAGGCAGGCAGACTGAATGTAACAAAAGAGAGACAGAGAGACAGACTCGCTCTCTCTGCTGCAGGCATTGTTGCTGCTATTCCTCCATTTTGCTCTCTGCTCTTTGCAGTCACCAGGAAAGGTTGCCCTCTGCCATGCACCACTCTGCCTTGGAAGCAGCTGAGTATGGACTGAAGCCTCCAGTAACTGTGAGCTAAATAAACCTTTCCTTCCTTCATTTTGGGTGTTGGGTATTTCTCCCAGCAATGAGGGAAGAATAACAGGACAATCACCTTAAAAAAAAGCCACATGGCATGTAGCTCTTTGTTTCCTTCCATTGACAGAATTGGCAGCTGTCACCATATAGGTAAATGCATGTGGATTGCTATGATCCCTTCGATCATGTCTCTGCACTTCGTGTTCATAAAGTTTGGTCTTCACCAAGGAGAAAACTACTTTCACCGTTCATATTTCATCCTCTCCCTAGTACTGACCTTTTAGGCCTTTCAATATTACCTTGCCTACAAATGCCACATGGCTCATTCTAGAGATCAATAATAATAATAATATTTCTTAATTAAATTTACTCATATTAGGGTTAGACTAAGGGCTACAGCCTAGCTCCCCAACAATCTTACAGATGACTGGGAGAGAGATTTTTGCTCTTAAATTACCTCAGCACTTGAACATCTCAGGCAAGAGTGGTTGGCTGGCATTACAGCAGCAAGAGCACTGGCACCTAGCACAGCCATACCCAAACCATGTCTGGCTATTTTCAAAGTGTTACTAATGACCTCTTCACTCAAACACTATATTGATAAGAAAATTGTAGAAACACTTGATGCTCCGGAGACAGCTGGCAGCCAGCTCGGCAACCATCAACAAACTCTTTGCACACATAGTAGGACCAGCTGTGATGCTGGTTAGCATTCCATGTGGATCAGTTTTATTACACTGAATCATTCTGAAAACTGGGGCAAAGTCTGGATGCATTCCGTGGTGCTTTCCAAGCTTATCTCCAGTGCAGAGTGTAGGTCCAGCTACATAAACTTCAACTGAAAACTCATATTGTTTTGGATCATCTCCATGGTATTGCCTATTGGCTGAATCCCCCAAAATTAGTTTTCTAATCTCAGCCTTTATATTTTGATTCTTACACCTGTTGGAATACTTTTCTTGTCATTCTCTCTTAAAGTTCTAAGAGTCTTTTTTTTTTTTTTTTTCTTTTCTGTATTTAGGGCAAGGTCTACAGGGTCTACAGGGTCTCACAATGTAGATGGGACTCCTAGTGATCCTCCTGTTTACAGCCTCCCAAGTTCTGGGATTACAGACTTGTGCCACCATGCCTAGTCTCAATCACAGTCTCAGCACACCCCAGGGACTGGACTGGCTTGGCACACTGGGGATCGAACCCCAGCCACTGTCCTCTGTCTAAGCAGTTGCTTTAGTCCACTGAGCTATCAGAGCAGCCCTCTAAGGGTCTTTTGTATGCTATGTTAGTAGACAGTATGTGCTGAAACCATGATAACTTTTTCCCGCAACAATCCAGTATCCCTCCTACCTTCAAGCAACCTCTCCCTTTCAAACCTATGTACCTAGCAAAAAAGGGGGATATGTGTGGGGCTTGCAAGAGGTACATATGAAATGGATATGTAGAGATGAGGGACTTTTGGAGACATATCCAAAACCTCCTGCAATACATGATTAGAGATTAAAAGACAGCCTATAGGCCATGAGTCCAAGTAGGCTCAGAACATATTGCCTTAAAGCATATGGCCTTAAGCCTGGCCCTTGTCCTTCCTATACTATGATCTATCATGTAGATTGGCTCTAAGGTCAACATTGAACAGGCCAACGGGACCTTCTCCTGTTCTTTTCCTGTCCCTTACATGAATTTCTGCACAGATATCTTCCTTCTGTTATCCTTTACCCTTGCTTTTTGTTCCTATCATTAAAAAGCCACAGATGCTTCATCTTGAGGCTGTGGTTATGAGACTACCTTATACCGAGGGGGTCTCAGTTAAGGACACTCCCTCTGGCCTTCTTGAAGCTTTATCTGGACATTGCCCTTGAGTAATTTTTCCTTCTGCGCACTGTGCCATGGTTGTGAGCTGTGACAGGGAATCAGATTCATCCAGTCTTCCAAACAAGTCCCCTAGATCTTAAGCAAGATTTTCTTAAACAAGAATTGGCCATCACTTTTACAGATGGAAACATAATAACAATGTGTTTATTCTTGGAATAATTAGAGGTAATTTAGCTCTAAAGACTGCTATTTATATTTGATGCCAGTGGACATAATCAACAAAACACAGAATCAGCAAAACAAATAAACAAAACAAAACAAAACAAACAAAGCAAAACCAGACAGGAAATAGTTAGAAATCTGAATTGCAAACATAGACTTCAGTTTTTGTTTCCTCATGACTCACTATTATTTTGTTACCTAATTATTATAAATCTCAGGTCCTATATTCAGAACAGAGGAATAGATTTTAGAAGACCTGGCTACTAGTTCTAGGGCCATCACTAACCCGTGAGTTTAATCATGTACTTAATCTTTGTTTGCATTTTCCTACCTTGTAATGATGTGGCATCTCTGCTGATTCTTCAGTTGTACTTGCTTTGTTCCTTAATTACTAGGTGTGCACTGGGTGGTGTAAACTATGAAGCATTCCACCAATGCAAGAAGTTCTGTTGTTTAGTTCTGACCTAAAGGCAAACCTTTCTCGGAGTATAGTGGCCAGAGCTGCTCTAGGCTCTTCTCTTGTTCAGTTTATGTAAATCTAACACAAGAGAGATTTCTTCCCATGAGCTTCGGTATACAGGGCTGCTGTTCACATCGGTTGGACCAGCTCAGATCACATGGAATTCACTATTTCAAGCTGAGTCACATGTTTTTGCCCAAGAACCAGAACCATCAGTGGAACACAAAAGAATAGAAAGTATAAGAATACAGGCGAGAAAATACAGAAATGCAAACAGACTAAATACAAAAATCTCAAAAGTGTTTTTCTGTAGAGTATCAAACTCTATACTACAAATTAAAAACAAGGAATTAAAAATAGTACAACCAAATCAAAACACCATCCTTGTTTCTTATATTTACTAACATTTGTATTTCATCCTTTCATTTATGAGGAGCTGAGAGCTATGCAAATTACCTCATATAGCACAGGCCTCTCACTAAGGTACACCATCACAACATCAATAGAAATGTCATCAGAATCAGTGGAGGAACCAACTCTCCATCTCTCTCTCAGGGACATATACTTCTCCCTCTCCTTTCTCCTCTACTTCTGACTAGGTCCTTGATAGGACAGCAAAGTTAGTCAGACTAGTATCAGTACATGATATTTTATTTCTTATGCTAAATGAAGACATTTGCTTTCTGGTTTTGTGCATGGTTAGAATAAGACAGAATGCTGTAGCCAGGAAACTCCAAAGTGAGACAGAACTGGCTTTCTGTACTCACTAGGATGAAGTTGATCTTGGTTTATAATTTTTTTTAATCTTTTATTTATTTGGTACAGTTTCACTGTGCAGCTCAGACTTGTAGTGATTTTCCTGTTTAAGCCTCCCCAGCACTGGGATTGCAGGTGTGTGCTGCTATGCCCAGCTTCTGTGGCCAGCTTGGTGTAGGTGCGATACCAGGGATTGAACCCAGGTCCTGGCACTTGCCAAGCAGGTGCTTAGACTGCTGAATTATCTCCCCTGCCCAGGGTTGATCTTTGAATGATGGGGGATTTACATGAGATCAGCACACATCAGCCTTCTCAGCAGCTACTGACCTCCCACATCATCTGTCAAACTGCTGTGGCCGGCAGGTGCCTGTACATGCCCATGGTGTAGATGAGATCCCGGGCATTCAGGGTGGTATGGATGTAGAGCCAGAGTGTAAAGTTAAAATTTGAAAATGGCATTTAGTTCTTTTAGACAGAATAGGGCTGACTAGATAGCTCAGGGGACCCAAGCACCTGTTTAGGCAGAGCACAGTGGCCAGGGTCTGATCCCTAGTGTGCCATGCTGGCCCTGCCCCCAGGGTGTGCTGAGATGGCAATTGAGATTGGGGGTGGTGGCATGTGCCTGTAATCCCAGCGCTTGGGAGGCTGAAAACAGGAGATTCACTACAATCTCCTGATCTGTGTAGTGAGACCCTGTAGACCCTGCACTAAATACATAAAAAAAAAACCCATATTAGTTTATTTTATTTTTTAAACAAGGTCTCATTATGCTGCTCAGTCAGGCTTTGAACTCACTTTGTAACCCAGGCTGGCCTTAAACTCCTAACAATCCTCTTGTCTCACCCGTCCAACGGCTGGGATTACAGGCATACAACACCATGCCTGGTTGTAAAGACAAAATCTTGAGTTACCTTGAAAATAATATTGTCATATCTCCCCTGCTGTCAAGTAAAAGGGGTATTATTGAGTTTTGTTAAGTCAAAAAAGAAGTAGGATCAAAAAGTAAATAACTTCTATTTTTACTTTCCTCTTGCTTTGGTATAAAAATCCTACTGATTACTGCTCTGAACCTTGGTTCCTTGTTGGACCAGTGCAGCCTTAGGGTGTATTTCCTAGCCTTCTTTATGCATTTGAGGCTGTCAAAGAATCAAAGAAGCCACTGTCCCTAAACTTGCTCAATCCTATGTCAACATTTGCCACATGGTGGCAGCAACTGGTTCAGCCTAGGCTGAGGAGTCAAACCGTGCCAGTGAGTTACCTTCTGAATTTCAGAAATTTATTATAAATATAGTTTATGTATATTATTCATGATTTAATATGATAGACTAATAGACAATGTTACAAAACAGGTGTTGGTGGTAGAAACAGGTGAGAACCTATTAAAAAAAAACCCTCACTAACAAGGACTGTGGTTTGAGGTCTCATTTGACAGGATCTGTTTTGCTGGTTCATTATCGTCACCAGTTCTGTTCAGTAAACATCTTGGCACATGTTTCCCTGGGTTCTCATGTCAGCTCTTGGAGGGTAGTAGGTTTGCATGTTAAAGAGATCATATGAATCAAGATGTGTGTGGTACTAGGTAAATAATTATTGAATTTTTGATATAATTCAGCTATAAAAAATCTGTAAATATAATATCATGTATGCACCTTGTACAATACCAAAACGTTATGAAAACAGTTTGCAATGTATTAATTCATCGACTCTGTATGGTTAAGGTGTTTTGAAACTGTCTGATTGACATTTGTATTTTAATAAAATAAAAATAAATGGAAAAAAAAGAAAAAAGATGTGTGTGGTGGCACAAGCCCGTAATCCCAGCACTTTGGGAGGTGGAGACAGAGGATTAGTACAGCCCAGCTGGAAAATTTAGCAATTTGCAGAGATCCTGTCTCCAAATAGCATAAAGCAGCCAAGCTGGGCATGGTGGTACACAGCTGTAATCCTAGTAGGCTCAGATGGTAGGAATCCTCAGAGTCTGAGGCCAATTATGTAGTGAATTCAAGGCCATCCTGAACTACACAGTGAGACTCTCACTCAATTAACCCAAAACCAAAACCAAAAACCAACCCAACAAACCTCCAAAAGACCCCAAATGAAAACATAAAAAGTGGTTGGGAATGTAGTTGAATCTGAAAGTCCTACATTCATTTGGTAGCACCACATTGAGCAAACAAACACCCCAAATCTCCAAACCAAAAACCAAAACCAAGCCAAACAAACTCAGCAAATCCCAGGGGCTAAGATATTTGCTCAGAGTGTTGGGGGACAGGGCAGGAAACTGTCTGCAACAGCTTTGCAATTCTGCCCAAAATGAAGCTCACAGGTAAGGTGGCAGGTGGAGAGGGAATTGAAAAACATTCTAAGTTTGAGATGATAAAACCTGCTGATTTATTTATGCAGTAATAAGGGATCTGGGACAAAGTTGTGTCTCCTCTGCTTTGGCTCCATTGGAACCATTCCATAAGAGAATCCATTTGGAGAATTCTCTCTTGCCTTACAACCTGGGGTTTCATGACTCCATCTACTGACAGAATTCAGAGGCATGTATTTTTTTTTTTACAAACTATTAGAATTAGGTAAGGAGAAAAGTCTACCCTGTGGATGATTGGCAGGCTTAAGAAAGGACCTCCCAGCCCAATCCCCAGAACCTGTGAATAATATATGTTATTTTATATGGCAATAGGGCCATTATCAATGTGATTAAGTTAAGGATCTTGAGATGAGGAGGTTATCCTGAAATGTCCCAGTGGGTTCAAAGGAATCACAAGGGCCTTTCTGAGAAAAAGAATAGGGCAGGGTGACCTGGGGCTAAGGGACAAAGCATGTCACAGCCTGCAGATGCTGGACCAACCATGGGTTCTCTACTGTGTGACTTCCAGTGCTACAAAATAATATCCTGATGTTTTAAGCCACCAAGTTTGTGCTAATTTGTTATAAAAGCAATAGGAAGCAACTACATGTCTACTTAACAGTTTCTATTTCTTCTAACTTTCTTCGCTTTTGCAATAATTTTATAGAATGTCTACGTGCATAGCATTGCTAGCTGTTTCAGTGAGCAAAACACTGACATGAGCTTCTAGCACTTTACAGTGTAGGAGGAATCATCACAGAAGGACTCTATTTATAATATTAAATAATTATATTTAATATTAATAATTTCCCCTAGCCCAGGGGAAATTGAAAGTGCTCCACATCGCATCACTGCTTACTTTCATTGGATCTTTGATGTACAATATTTCATGCTGACTTAAGGCTAATTTTTTAATCACAACTTGAAAATTCAACAGATAGTTCATACTAGATATTTCGTTGCTGACATGTTTGAAAATATTCATAGCACCGACCCGTTACCCATGCTCCCAATTTCTAAGGTCTTTTCTTACCTTGGCTCTATCAGGACCTGTTTTGCACATTCCTAATGTGCATGCTTTAGCACTCAGCAGTCTAGAAGCTTCTGGGAAGCCGAGCCTTGTTCTAGGTCAAGTCAGTGCTTAGACTTATCGAACAGCTTCAAGGGATACAGCCATGACTGGAGTTGTAGAAAGTAGAGAGAACGGTTTTGGCAGAACTCTACGAGTTGGGATGGGGCAGTTTTGGAGAAGCTCTTCTGGGTGACGAGTAAAACCACCTGCTTCACTAACAATCTATGGCCTGGCTGGGAGCTCAGAGGTGCTGTCCTCACCTTCAAAGTCTTGGGTCAGTCTTCTTCCTGAGACCAAAGAAGGGAAAAATGGCTCAGATGCTGCCTTCCGACCTGAGGGTAGTTTTCCCAACATTCCTGAGTACGGCTTGATTTGGAGATGCTAAAACAAGGTTTGCATAGTTTGCAAAACTAAGAGCATTGCAGATTCTATGGGTTGTCTTAGCCATTAAGAATCTTGATAAAAATTGTCCCAATTATGGTTTTATGTACTAGATAAGAAGAATAGGTATTTTAAACCTTAAAAAACTAAACTTTGAAATTATTAAAAATAGAGGGGTCTCGAGCTGATGAAATAACTTAATTGGTGAGAGTACAGTGGAGACTTTTGGTTTAGATGAAGACCCCAGAAGTACCAGAAAAGAGCTGTTGGTTTCCCTGAGTGCCTGAGGAGCAGAACATACAGGGACAGGAAGGAAGAAAAACTAAACTTTGAATTGTAGCTCTTAATTTTTGAAACCATACCTAATTCATTCAATATTGTGTGATCACGTGTGCCAAACATATACCTGGAAATCTGGAGCTTTGAAAAAAAAAACAAAGGAAAGAAAAGAAAGCAAAGCAAACTCTTCTTTTAGAGAATCTTCACCCTTTTGACAAGGTGAGTTTTGCATCAAAAGTGATGGAACATTGGCAAGTCCATTGTGCTCAGATCCACTTTCTTCCGGGCAGCTGGGATCCTTCTGGCTGGCTCACCTCTGTGCACCTCATTTGACAGCTGCGAAGTGCCTTGGTCTAACGTCAGCTGTTCTTGCATATAGCTCCTCTTGCCTCCTCCTTCCCACTGCCTCCATTTTCAGCTGCACCAAAGATTCTTTCTCATTCATAACAGACTCAGGGCTCCCCCTTTTTAAAAAGTCAAATACCTTTCAGAATGATCTCTTACTGTCCTGAGCTGAAATTTAAAAAACAATCCAACCTGTCTACATTCTAACTTTAAAACAGCAACAGCACCATGGTGTAAAACCAGACTCGTCTGGCTGAGCGCCTGATCTCTGGCCCAGATTTGAGTTCATGCTTTGTCCTTTCCTAGCCACAGGACCTCGGGCAAGTTACTCGGCACCTTAATTTTATCTGCTCTTCAATGTATTTGGGGAGTGTGTGCTAGACCTTTGCTAGGTCCCATGCTCCTCTCTGTGAAAACGGGGTAATAGCTCTAGCATCACCAAGGAGTTATGGTGAAGATTAAGAAACTCTGCACACATCCCTTATGATAATGTCCCAATCAAAGATAGTGTCTGGCCCAGCCCTGGAAGCCCAACACTCCGGAGGCCCAAAAGTAAGTTCTGGTTCAGCCTGAGAAACTTACAAACTGATGAAGGCTCTACTTCAAAATTAAAAATGACAAAGGCTGGGAATGTAATAGTAGCTCAGTGTGAAGGCCCTGGTTTTGATCTTTAGTATCACAAAATAAGAAAAGCATGGCACACAGTAAACATTTCATCAGTGTTTCATTATCTATGAAAAAAAGAAAAAGAGATGTGTTGAATAATAAAAATGTTTTCATGTATAAGTGCTCAGTTACAGCTACATGAGAAAACAAATGGAATAGTTATATTCTAATTAATAAGGAATAAGTTTTGATTTTGGCTAAATAAGACAATATTCAATTAAATAGTGTTGATTTTTCTAAAACATGTTTGAAGTAATGCTTCACTAACTATTCAGATACACGTATCCAATCACAGTGAATGTGGTCGCTCTCTAAGTACACTGATATACAAGCAGAGTTGTGGAGCTGATTGAATTCTCTCTCTCTCTCTCTTTCTGTGTCTGACTGTCTCTGTCTGTCTTCTCTCTCTCTCTCTTTTTCTTTCTCTGTCTCTCTGAGACAGGGTTTTGCTATGCATTTCAGTCTGGCCTTCAATTCACTGTGTAGCTCAGGCTGACCTCAAACAGTGATCCCCTTCCCTCAGCCTCCAGAGCACTGGGTTTGCAGGCATGTGCCACCACTCTCAACTCTGACTAAAATTATGAAATGGTGACCAATTCTTTGTAAATTTCCAAGCCAAAAATAAAAATTGTTAGAAGATAAGTTTTTTCTATCTCACAGTACTGAGGATTGAACATATGTCCATTGAGCTATCGCCCTGTCTTTTTATTGATTGATTGATTGATTTTGTGACAGGGTCATTAAGTTACCTAGGCATGCCACATACTTGGGATCCTTTGCTTCAGTCTCAGAGTGTCTTTTAAAGTAATAATACATTATCCTGAGACAATGTATAGTAAAACTTTGAAAATATTACTTTGTTTCTAGTCTCAGGTAGCAACACCTTGAATACTATTAATATTATGTAAGATATCTGTCTGTCTATCACTCTCATCTATCTGTTGCCCCTTAGGAGACTATACCAGCCCAAAAGTGAGGACCACAGATCTTCTCATCAACTCACTGATCTCCTCAGCCTTCCTTCACGTCAGGGTCTGTCATGCCCATTCTACCTCCACCAACCAATATCTTATCCGTGCTTTAAGGACCAGGATTTGTGCCACATCTGCCTATTGTGTCATTCAGCCAGATTCTTCCTGTCCATTCCTGGTCTTTCCTTGCCCTTTTATTCAGTCTCAGTTATGTGGCATGTCACATGCTGTACCTCATTCTCTTTGTCTGCTTCATTCTCTTCCATCTAGTTCTATGACTCTAAGGTTCTAGCTCACACTCCACAAATACATCAAAGACTAAATTACATAGGAAAGGAATTTTATATGTAATTATCAAAACCTGAAAGAAAGTTTTAGCCATAAATCAGAGATGGAGTAAAGTATGTTGGAGATAATGTGTTTTCTTTTTTTCAGAAAATTTGATCATTGATTTACTTTCAGATATAATGATGAAACTTTTCCTTCATTGATTTGTAATGCTGAGTCTCAGAAAGCTACTGGAGTCATTAGAATACATGTCTTATCAACATTCTACCAAATCAGTGCTACCCTGTATGGAAGCATGAATAAAAAATGATTTGCCTACTTTTGAGGTTAGAGCCAAAGCAGTATGGCAAATTTGTGTTTAGTAGAGTTCAAAAGCAAAGCTTAAAGGCTGCCTCCCCCCAGGGGGACTGGCAGTGCAAGAGAAGGAAATGCCTTAAGAAATAAAATTGATTCTGGCATTTCTGGCACCAGAGTCAGGAACATTTTATAGCTGGTGGAAGAGTGTCTCCAGGTAGCCTACACATGACAGCTTTTCTGAGAGCTGGATAGTGTTCAGAACACTATGAAAGTTTTACCCCTCACAAGTAAAAGTCTGCAAAATTATCAGTTAATCAAGGGATCTTTATTGAGGGCGCTGGACTCATTTATGAGGACACAAATTTCAAAGAGGAGCTGTCTGTGTTCCCCCAAAAGCCAATAGTCAAGCCAGGGAGGCAGACATATACAGGACAGCTACATACTTGGCATGGCCTAGTTCAAAATGAAAATACAAGACCCTGGTTTATAAATGATGAAGAAATTTGAAAGGGTAACAGCAGAGCACTAAACCAAGCATGGGTTCCTCCCAGGCACATGGGGAACGCATGTCACGTGCTCCGCTTACACACCATTTCAACAGTGTAACAGTGCTCAGTCACAGATGCACACTATAAATCTAGGTTTCCCAATCACATGCCTGAAAAACTGAACGATTCCCATGATTCTGCTCCCTAAGAAACAAATCAGTGTACCAGCAAGAGCAGGAACTATAAAATAGCCTGGAATTTGGAAAGTGGCTGATATAATTTCAATTAAAAACATCTCTCTCCCCTAATCATAACAAACATGAGAAACCCTCAGTGTATTAAATATTTCTCTTTAGGCTTATATAACACCTTAAGCACCCCTCACATTAGGAACAGAATTGCCCCAGCTCCTGGCCTCCTTTCTCTCAGTACTCAGTAAACACTCTCCTTCCCACAAATGGCCAGAAAGTGTTCCATAGCCTGTGGTTCTTACTGGTCCCTCAAGGTACGGAATAGATCACCCCTTTCACATTCCTTTGTAAGTATCCAAGCTTAGGCCAGAACAAATAAAAGACCTGCTTTTTTTTTGACTTAGCGACAATGCTGTCAAAGAGATCAGGTTTATTCTGCATACAGATGTAAACAATTCAATTTAATGTCAACTGAATTCCTAATTTCAAGATGAGTTTGTAATAGCTGCTATTCTGTATGAAAACTGTCATTTGATGACATAGATTAAGGGCCACATTTATCAAAAGCAAAGTAGAAATTTTGTGTAGGGCCTTTTTTTGTCATTGCTTTTTTGTGTTGAAAACTGCTCTAAGGAAAGTCTATGTGGTCAAGAACCAAGGATGCAAAAAAACCCAAACAAAACAAAACAGAAAAAAGCCAAAAACCAAAGGGCTGGCCATATGGCACAGCAGATTAAAGTGCCTGCAAGCAGGCACAGGGGCCAGGGTTTGATCCCCAGGCCTGCTGTGTTAGCCCTGCCCCTGGGGTGTGCTGAGAGGGCAATTGAGACTGAACATGGTGGCATGTGTCTGTAATTCCAGCTCTTGGGAGGCTGTAAACAGGCGGATCACTAGAGTCTGATCTAGTAGTGAGACCCTGATCATCCTCTAGACCTTTCCGTAAAATAAAAAAAAAAAAAAAGAACTATGGATGGCTTTAGGGTATATGTGTCACTGAATTGAGGTCCTTAATCCACAGGGTTTTGGGAAATGGTAAACCACTAACAACCACATGTGTGAGCATAGAGAAAATTTCTTCCCTTGTTGAGCCTTGAGATGCATTTGTAGTTCCAGCTGACACCTGATGGCAGCCTTGCTGAATATTTTTAGCAGGAGAACCAACACTACTGAGCCTAGATTTTGGAAGCCGGAATTCACACAGACCATGAGATAACAGATGATTACTGGCTATGGTGTTAAATTTTGGAGTGTTCTGTTAGGCAGTAACAGATGAATGCTATGAATGGTTATGGCTGGGAATGGTTGGGCTGTGTTCCCCAAATGGTCATATGCAGAATGCTTGTTCCCTAGTACTGAGAAGTGGTAGATATTCAAGGGTGGCGCCCCAGGAGAAGAACTTAGATCATGAGGGCATCAGCTTTGTGAAGGGATTAATGTAGGTCTTGTGGGATTGGAATGGCTCTCAAGAAAATGAGTTGGTATCTCACGGAGTCCAGCTACCTCAGCTCACTTTTGCCCGGCCTGTCTCACCAGTGTGATCTTTTAAAGCCTTTCCTGCCATTGTCATGCCATCTGATCTCACTAGAAACAAATGGATGACACTCATTAACTTCACATTGTGAGCCAAATAAACCCCTTGTCTTTTAGTTCTCAGTGTTAGGCATTTTGTTATAGTGCAGAAAATAGGTTAAAATGGTAACTAATATGCATGGTACTATAGTTACCACACTTGGAAGATTGCATTGAATAAGACCATTTCCAATGACTTACTTCTTTTACTTTAGAGCAAAATATAAATGTACTGAGAATGAATTCTTTTTCTAAGAACATGCAGATGAACAAGATTTTGCTGTTTAAAAGGAGATGGGAGAATTTGTTAGTGGTCAGTTCAAATCATCTAACATTTAGTTATTCATTTCCCTTTTCTACTGTATGAAAGAAAAGGTTTAACATTAGTGTCTCTGTTATGTATGATGCCAAAGAATTGTGGGTTACAAAAATTTTTATCCTAAATTGCTTTTTACAAGTTTATCTGTACTCTGTTGTAGAACATTATGAATAACAAGGACTGGAAAAAAGAGAGATTTAAGAAAAGATCGACTGTATTAAAAGTTGATGATTAAAACATGGCATCCAAACCCAATACACTAAGAATATTTGCAAATGCTCTCTCCCTTCATGCCTATACAACAGGAGACTTGTATACCAACATTATCAGATACAAAAGCTACATTTCTTCTTATATAGGTCTTGCTTTATCTTGGTCTTAACCATCCAGCAGAAAAGTATGAAAATGAGGCATAAAAAGTAAAGCCATATCAATACGCTGAGCTGTAAAAGGCTCAAGTCAACAACTTCTGACATTGCCAGTCCTATGGATAACCCACTACTATTATGGACTGCGGGACTATATTGGATTATTTTGCTGAATTCTTACACCTATAATATTTAAATGACAATGGAATACCCTTTAGGACAAAACTAAACAAAGGATACAAATGAAAGACCATTTTGTATCTGTATATTCAAAATAATTAGGATACATATACAGCTACATTCTTTTAATTGAATGGATAAAAAGATGTGTTGTAATAGTGTTTGTGGACAGGATATCATGTCTGCATCTTGTACAGTGAATAACTACTAAGACAACAATATGCAATGTATTTATTATTGAAACTGACCTAATAATTGGTTTTGAAACTATCTCATTATTATTTGTTTCTCAACAAAATTATTAAAAAACATAACAAAACAAAACCACCTTTGCCTCCAAAACCAGGAAAGCAATGCCAAATATTTATACATTTATCTTGAAAATGAAGTAAATAGATAGAAATCAATAATAAATGAAGTCAGATAGACTTTGATGCATTGGGTGTTGGATACTGGAATCAAAAAGGAATTCAAAAAGCATAAAGAGGAAGAAAATAGAACTGAGGAAGTAATTACGACACTTCCTCTTCTTTTGTAAGAGCTTTATGTTCAGGTCAGCTTTGAATGACAGTTCTGTGTGATTCCTCAGAGCAGAATCTTCAACCTCTACCTGAGAACACTATGAGTTTTTGGAATTTAGGAAAAAAGACAGATCTTGGATGTAGATTCTCTATTGCACGTGAGTACAGTCACTCTTTGGCTGATACATACGAAGGAATTGTTTGACATATGAAGGAGATAGGACAATTTATGCCCTAGCATTCTCTTCAAAATAGCAAGGTCTGAAATGTAGCTCTTGGGATTTGATGTTTGCCAAGCTCTTTCCAAACCTGTTGTTATGAAGTCCTGTGCTAAAGGCATGTAATTCTATTGGAGCTTGGGAGAAAGTTGTATAAGCTCCTGCTTTTCTCTTTTTCTTAACTGAGTGTTGCTGAATCAATAGTCCTTTGGACTGCTGACCACTCTTTGGTTTAGAAATGCTCAATTCAGCATTGTTTGGTTCCAAAGAGTTCACTTGGGGCAACACCCTGTGGCCACTCCTTTTTTTCTTGTTAGAGAAATTGTATTCTGTGGGGATAATCCCCTTTCGTTTGCTGAGATATGATGAGGGATTCTTCTATCAGATAAAGGCCACAAGGTGGACAGAATATTTCTGATCTGAAAATGAGGGCTCAATGTTGTTGGCACTCAAAGTTCTTGGATTTATTAAACATAGAAGAATTTAATCATATGAGTCAGAAATTCTGTGTATGTAGAAGAATTTAACTGTAAGGGTCAAAGTGTCTTTGACTATAGTAGTGGATTTTATTAATCTTTAGGTATCTATGAGTTCCTAATTCTCTCCTAGGAATTATATAGTTGTATATACAATCTGGTTGTTATAGTTATTTATTTTACATGGAATATGGAAACAGAAACAATACAGGCTTCTTTCTGTTCCTATCACACCAGTGAGGAGGAAAAAGAATTAAAGCCTGTGCACTTGATGATGTGCTCATTCTTTTTACCTTTTAATTGCTTTTCTTTCTTTTCTTTATATATCAAGTGTCTTTTCTCCAGAAAAGTTGTGCATGAGCACTTCAGGCAAACTGCATGAGGCAAATGCACATCACCAGACTATAGAAATAGGAAGTTCTGTCCTGTGGTATTTTTCTGTGGCAATAAGAGATAAGAAATTGCTTCATGACTATTGCCTGAGACTTTCCTTTTGACTTGTGTGTCCTTCTTGAACAGCTCACTTCTGCTTTCCATCTCGCTTGGATACAGGCAGTGTGAACTGCCAGCCAAGACACAGGTTAACAATTTGCAAGTAGCTTTAATGTGATAAATGTTTAACGTGGTTGTGAAGATGTAACTTAAAGAGAATAAGCTTTTATTGTGTTGAAGAAAATCCTGAATATAGGGGATTACCACACTTCAAGGCTCAGAATAATGCTTTTTAAATTACATGCCTTCACCAAATAATGGTTGAATAACCTGGATTGTTCATAAGATCAGTGTGGCCATTGCACTATCTCCATCATCCAGACATTTAAAGCAAACATTGGAGGAATTCAAGGTGAAGCAGGAGAGAATATGAAAATCTGGAGTGAGAAAGGATCTGTACGCCCGCAGGCAGACACAGGGGCCAGGGGCTTGAGGTGCACTGAGATGGCAACTGAGACTGGGCGTGGTGGTGCCTGCCTGTAATCCCAGCTCTTGAGAGGCTGTTAACTGGTGGATCACTAGGAGCCTGATCTAGTAGTGAGACCCTGAACTCCCTGTAGACCCTTTCCTAAAATACAAATAAATAAATAAATAAATAAATAAATAAATAAATAAAAGAAAGAATCTGCAGAAAAGAGATGATTGAAAGGCCTAGTTCAACAAAGTGAAAGGTGCGGCAGTATAATGTTTGAGGTAAAGATGATGATGGAGCTGATGGTGTGAGTAGTGAGGGTGAACGTAGACATGGCTGAGGATTAGGCGAAGGTGTAGGTGGTAGAAGTGATAGCAGATATGGCAGGGCAATAGAGCAAAAGGTAGTAGAGGTGGGGACTGATAGAGTTGCTGATGCACAGTGGTGATGGGGAAGATTATGCACAAATGGTGAAGGTAGTGTCGGAAGTGGTGGACGTAGGGTTGATGATGGGGAGGGCACTGTAACACACACATGTGTGCGTGCGCGCACACACACACACACACACGCATACAGTTTGGGGCCCAACATCTGTATCTACTGCTTAATAGTTTTATCACACTTAAGCCTACAAAGAAAGTGCTGAGTTTGATATATTGATCTTTCTCGATTGTTATGCTCACTGAAGTATGACCGCCAAGTTCCTACCATACTCTGGAGATACGCACTTACTTCAAGTGGCATCAAGAAATGGGGCCTTTGGGAAGAGATGAGGCAAGAAGTAGGGCCTTTGGGAAGAGATGAGGAATGGGAGGACCCAACCTTCCTGAACAAGAGTAGCACTCATGTAAAAAGAGTACTCTTTCTCATCAGCTGCAAATATGAAGAAGGCGCCATGTTTGAGGACCACAGCCTCATCTGATGCTAAATAACCTGGCACCTTCATATTCAACTTCCAGCTGCTAGAACTGTGAGAAACTTCTATTGTTTACATACAACCCAGTCTATGGTAATTTGTTATAGTATCAGGAATAGACCAGTGCAAGCATTTATTAAAAATAAATGTTACTTTCTTGTTATATAGGTCTTGCTTTATCTTGGTCTTAACCATCTACAAGAAAAGGGGATACAAATGAATGACCATTTTTTATCTATATATTCAAAGTAGTTAGGATAGATAAACAGCTATATGCTCTTAATTCAATGAATAGAAAGATTTGTTCTAATAGTGTTTGTGGTCAGGATGTCATGTTTGCATCTTGTACAATGAATAACCACTAAGATAACAATGTGCAATGTACTTATTATTCAAACTGTCCTACTAATTGGCTTGAAACTGTCTCATTGCTATTTGTTTCCTATAAAATTATTAAAAGAAGTTAGAAGCTTAGTTACTAAATTGCTTGAGCACCTGGTGGTATATCTATCTATAGTAATACCTTCAATAATTTGCAATAGAAATATTATCTTGATGTAATAGTGCCATAAAAACAGGGATACAACTTTTTTAGGGGTACAACTTTTCACTATGGAAAAGTATCATAGAGAAACAAAATTGAGGTGAAATATGCTAAAATACATAAAGTGGATTTATAGCCATGGTCATTTTTATATTTGCACTCTTATATCTAAAAGTTTTAGCTATACATATATGGCTCATCTTAATAACCTGAAAAAAATTGAAGGAAATGAATGATCAAAAATAATTTCTTTTAGTCGTTTACTACACATAAAACAAAAATAGTGTTTAGTGATATTGGGCTAAAGTTTGTGGTTCATTGCAATTTAAGAACTGACGCAGCTTATGGTATTTAGTCTTTGTAGGGGAATCTCCTTTGAGTTTAAGTCTGGCATAGACTGATTCCAGCTCTGCAGTGAGAACAAACAGAGAGAGTCCCATCTGGAGCATCTGGTCTGAGTGATTTCTAGAAACAGAAGAAAACATGATTCAGGAAAAGGGTATCTTCCTTGAGTAATTATCTGGATAACTTTCTAGCAAGTTCAATAATCCATTCAACGGCTAACAGTGTCAAGTTAAATCTAGATCTGTCAGCATAAGACAATTCAATTTTAGGGCCAGGGTCTTGCTTCTTAACCCAGGTTGGCCTCCTCATGATGCTCTTATCTCAATCTCTAGTGAGCTGAATTACAGGCATGTGCTGGCATGCCTGGCCTGTGACTCAGTTGTAAAGTTAAACAAAAAGTTAACAAGTTAAATTCATCTCATCTCCAAATTACTAGAATGTTAATGAATCTCAGAAAAAAAAAAAGCTGAGAAAAAGACCATATCTGCAGTGCAAAGCAGTGGAGTGTGGAAATGAATGACTTAATCCAATGTTACTACAGCATGCAATATGAGTTGAAGTAACTGATGGGTCATGGCATATTCTGAATATTTTAGGTCTAGAGCACAAAACTAAAAGAAATACATGATAGCTTGGAACACTTGCTATGTTCCAACAAGAACATTTATAACGAGATACATTTCAGCCACTTCTCAAAACAGATCTGGGAAACAGTACACTTATCATCCCCATGAAACTAAAATGTAGAGAAGTGAGATATCCTAGTGTCTCTCATTCATTCTACACAACACTACATTTTATTTATGTCAAAGATTTTATTACTTAAAAAGTGTTCAGCACCTTTTTAGTGGTAAAAACATAGGTCTTGCATATGAAGAATTTCAGTGGTGCGTGGTGGATCACAACTATTACATGCCACAGTCCAAACACTCAGTACTCCTAGCTGCTAGATCTATGTTTTTTCTGCTAAGAAAAACCAGGGCTTCATAAAAACCCAAATCAATATGAGTTTTCTGTTATTCAAATTAAAAATTGATTTTTTTTTTACTTGTATGATAGGGTGCTATGTAAGTGAACAGCAAGAAGCATCTTAGGGTGATAGAATTGTGAAAAAAAAATTCTCTTGCTTTTACCAGCTTCATTTGCAGTACTTTGTTATGACAGAACTAGGAAACTAATTGGGGAATTAAAGAACAAAAGTCATTTTAGCAAGTCACAAGCCCATCTATACTGTTGGCAAGCATTTCTAGGGACCAATTCCAACATGACTCATTTCTCTGACTTTAACCTGTGACATTGGACTTCAGACAGTAGATTCAGTTGATCCTTGAATGGGAATGAATAAAGACACTAAACAATGAAGTACATTTACAAAATGAAAATCAGGCTACTGCGACATCTATAAAAGGGCATCCTTTCAGAAATGGAGTCTAGCAAAAATCCTGAGTTACTATGCCAATGTGGTAATTTGCAAGCTACAGAACATCAGTTTCTATTATGTACCGAAGAAAAGTTCGCCTATGCAGAGTTGGCAAACAATGCAGTGTGCTGGCTCACTGATCTAAACATAGAATTTAAGGGTCTGATCTAAGCACATAGTAAACAAGAAGTTCTTAATTAATGTGTTGAAAATCTTAATTTTATTTTATTTTATTTTATTATTATTATTATTTTTTGGTGGAACCAGGGAAGCGCTTATTCCACTGAGCTATCTCCCAGGCCCAAAAATCTTAATTTTTTAAATCTTTTTTGTTTTGATTTATTTTAAAGAGAGTATAATAATTGATAAGACATTAGAAATGGTGCATATGTAAAAGACCCAGATGAGAGTTATTCAACCATGGGTTCTGTATTACACTGTCCTTGATATACAGCCTATATACAGGCTCCTTTATAGTTATTCCTGTTTTAAAAATCTGGAATGTATGTATTGTTGTGTGTTACCCTGTTTCTGTTTCCTTTCTATTTGTTTTTACTCTTCAAAATAAAATAAAATAAAATAAAATTTCTAAGAAAGGAAAGAAGACAAGAAAATAGAATAAATTAAGGTTTCTTGAAAGCAAGCACTAATAATCAATTAGTTGTCCAATTTTTTATTTTTATTTTTTTGGTGGAACTGGGGATTGAACTCAGGCCCTTGCGCTTGCCAGGGAAGTGCTTATTCTACTGAGGCATCTTCCCGGCCCTTATTTGTCCAGTCTTGCACAACTATTTCTGTTAATCTGAGCAACAGATCTGACGATAAAAACAGGTAATAGAATAGCCATTGTCAATTAGCTATTCTTGTTTGGAAAATCTGTAACAGATGTACTGCTATATCATGTCCTGTTTCTGTCTTTGTTTCTATTATTTGTTTTTACACTTAAAAATAAAATGAGATAAAATAAATACTAGAATTTTCAGTGATTTATTCTTTAATTTTTTATCATTTCAATTCACAATCTTTTTTGTCAATTCATAATCTTCTTATAGTAATTTCCTAGATATTTTAGTGACAGCTTAAGTAGCCAGGATTTCCAGCATATTCTTCAGGGTTAGTGAGTTACCTTAGCGGACTAATGAGGCCAGCTCAGGGATCCTGGTTCAATGCCTGCACACATGTGATGCCTGCTCTGTCGCTGGGCACAGTGAGCCGGTGATGGAGTCTGGGCATGGTGGTGCAGACCTATAATTCCAGCTCTGGGGAGGCTGAACATTGAAGGATCCCTAAGAGTCTAAGCTGCCTGTGAGACCCCGTGTGAAAACAAACAAATAAAAATGTTAAAAAAACCCCATATTCTTTGATATCTCTACAACATAAAAATGTCCTATTACAATTATCATTAGATGGACAACATTCATACCACAGGAAAAATATGATTGCAGAAGGCTAGTTCATTTAATCTGTGCAGAACTAAAATTAGATTTTTTTTGTTTTGCTCTTACTTGATGCATTTTTAAGTTTCTCCAGTCTTATTAATTTTATATAATCTTTTTCAAAATATCTAACAGAAATTTGTGACTAGATAGATTTTTTCATATTTGAAGAGAAGGTTTTTTTCCTGTCATTAAGGATGCTCCTTTATAGGAGTTTTATGCATCACTCTCTAGTGTCAGAGAGGTGTAAAACTTGGAATGACTTATATGCAAATGTAATTATGAGAACTGAAGCTAGGTGTACATTTGGAAGAGAGAGGCCTCTCAGCATGGATTCAACCCAACACCATGCAGTAGTCTTAATTTAACATTATTTGCTTCTATAGAGTGTACTATAATTCTCTGTAAGATGTCATTAGTCACTTAAGGATACTTTCCTACGGGGGAAACCTTAACTTTTATGGAAACTCAAGCAACTGTCTATAAACCTGAAGGCCAAACATTTTAGGTTTCTTGTTTATGATTATTTAGGCAGCTCAAGCTTCAGCACAATATTGGGAAGTTTGAAATGGCTTTGTGTACTATTGAAGATATATGTAGTTTCATCGATTGCTGAAATATTTTGGGAGATTCTGCTATACTAGTAAATTAATGGTTGTAACGGGAACATTGTACTCATTACCTTAGAGTACAAGTTATTTATAACAGCTCTATTCTTTCCACTCATTAAAATTCTGATGCTGGTGATATTAAAGGCCTGGTATTTTGTTAGGTCATAAATCTCAGCTTCTCTTTGCATATTGACAAAATAGAGTTGTTCTTATTAGTGAGTATTATTGTTAATCATATAAACTGGTGAGGACTGATTTATGAATATTTAAGTTATGAAATGCTCACAGTACTTAATGTTTTCCAGGCAATGTAGCTGTGTATCAAATATTTTATGATAACAGAATGGACAAGATCAACTCTGACATGCCTTGATAATCACGTGATTTACTATTGCTTCTTCCTGGTTATATTTAATTATAACCATTCCCTCCAGAAGAAGGATCTGAACTTGAACTCTCCTAGTAAATATGGTCGATGTTCTGGCTAGAGCTGGATTTTGCTCTGAAACACAGCCACCAAGACTTTTTGCACCTTTCAACATGATTAATCAACCACAGCAGCTTTTGCGTAGGTGATGGGAACTTGAAAGAGAAATTGTTCAGCAAGGGTTGAGCTAGCACTAGAGTACCATTAGCTTTATTTTGTGAACACACAGGAACATTCCAAAGTTATGTACAAATCAGATGTCTTGAGAGGAATGGCCTTAGACTTTCTGAACCATGAAGCAGGCCCAGAGAGAGAGAGAGAGAGAGAGAGAGAGAGAGAGAGAGAGAGAGAGAGAGAGACTAAGAAGTCACCATAGCACAGTAAATGAGCTGAGTATAGCTCAGTGACTCCTGATTTCTTGCAATTGATTTTGCTTTCAAATTGGTGTTCCTGATAGTAGCAGGGTCCTGGGCTTGGCTGTTTTCACTTTGTCTGGAATCTTTCTGTGTGCTTGGTACTGACAGCAAGTTAGGGGAAGATCTTCTCCAGGTTGGTTTGACTTTAGCCTTAGGGCACCACTGGCTGCTTCCTCCTGAGGCAGTGACTCTGACCGTTGTGGGGAACCTTCTGAAGTGCGTGGATGCCCTTGGCCAGTGAGACACTACAGGTGACTCCGGGAGCTTTCTGCTTAGTGAAGGCTACTGAGGTGAGTCCTAGAGCAATACAGAACAAGAAATAAAGTTCAGGAAAACTCTTGTTTCTAAGTGTAGCTCTGCTTTTTCTGATAAAGAAGTAGGTACAGAGAATTTGAGAACCTGTTCAAGGTCACATAGAAATATATAGTGAAGATTTCAATGCCAATATGTTTGACCTAGAGTTAAAATTTGAATTTATACCATTTGACCTGAGAATCTAACAGTGCACAGAAGCCTCTACAGTAATAATCTAATGTGAAATAATATAAATAATACAAAGATGCCAGGTGACTTCTTATATTTTAAGTAAGTTTGCTCGATGTTTGTCTGTGTTTTCCCCATTCTTGGAGGTTTGAAGCCCAAGGAAGCTTATTTGGGTGGATAATAATTTTACAGCACTTGGCAAGATTTGCTTCAGCATTGAGGAAAATCTTATTCCTAACGACTTTTCCAGATCAAAGCCAAGAAGGTTTGAATCAGAGAGCTTTGGGGCATTTGCTTCCAAGAATTCAAATTGAAAAGAAGCAAAAGGAGATTAAAAGATAGGAAGGCAGGGTTTCAAGAGGATGCGTTTGAACAGCCTCCATTTGTCCTTTCTGTTTAATACAAGACCAGAAAAAAGTCTTGGGAAAAATAATGATTACTGTATATTAAGTTAAATAAAGGGACAGAAGAAAGACTCTTTTTGGACAAGTAATTTGGAGTTGACCTCACAGAAAATTTCTGTCATTAACTCTGTTGCTATTTGTAGCTTAATTTGTGAAAAAGAAATTTCTTTACTGCACAGAATGTGCTTTATTGCCAATGATGTGGATAAGTAATGGGAAGATGAATATTTCCCATGTTCTTACAACCTCAAAATAACATTTTGGTATGAAATCACCAACGCTGGTTGGTGAGATAGCTCAGCAGTCTAAAGTGCCTGTTTATGCAAACTTAGGCAGGTGCAGTGGACCGCGGTTCGATCCCCAGCACCACACGGCATGCCAGCATTGCCATCAGGGTGGGCTGAGCTGGCCAAAAAGGGGGAAAAAAAAGAAATTATCAGTGCTATTTCCTTTTTAACAATGTTAAGTGTTTATGTACCCAAGCTAAGATAAAAGTATACTTTGATATATTTAAAACCCTATTCATTGGCATATTATACACTTTAGGTATAAGAATTTACCATACAGGAGTATAGTGGTGAAACATTTGGATGGATAATAAATAAATTTGTGATAAACCTTTTTCTTCATGTCAGTTGACCATAGGATAATTCACATATTCAAAAGTAGCAAATAAAAAAAAGTAGCAAATATTTCCAAAAATTGACAAGTTTGACAAGATTTCAACCAAATAAGGGATAAACAATTACAGAAGTCAAAATAAAGGTGAAGTTAATAGAAAGACAAAAAGTTGCAGAGGGAAGGTCCCAATGCGAATGTGAATAGGCGTTAGGGGCTTTCAGAGAAGGTGGCGGTGATTATCTTTTGGAAAGAGGACCAACCTGGAATGTCTCACATTTCTCTACAACTTTGGGTGGTTGGAACCTGTAGAAGCTATCAAGTCTTGATCTCTACATGTTTTTAAGCCTGCTGGCATCCTTAGTTGTAAGACCTTCTGTTTCCTAACAATAAATAGGAGTAAAAGATAATGTCTTAAATATAGATATTCTCTTATGTTCCCTAAAAGATTTGTCTCAATATGCAAAATATTGTTAATAATTTCATTGTATTAAGCATCAGAAGGAAAAAGTTGAACTCCTCTCTCCCGCAGCCTAAATGAATGGGCCTTGTGCTGCTGTTTATCAGTGGACTTTCAGTGGACTAAGTGCCTGCTTAGACAAGCACAGGGACTGGGTTTTGATCCCTGGCACCACATGCCATGTTGGCCTTGTCTCCTGGCATGCTGAGCCAGCCTCTGAGCCTGGGCATGGTGGTGCATGCCTGTCCAGTTGCTAAACATGTAAACCTGAGGTTGTCATTTCTCTAGGTTTTGGTTTCTTTGCCTACGATGTTGGCAGTGACATATCTTTACATGCCTCAGTGTGTCTTTAAGGTTTCCATGTAGCTTGTTGGAGAACTGAACTAGCAACAAAATTGGTAGCAGGAGAGTGGGGGTCACTGTTGTACTGTTGCCTGGCCATGTGACTTAAGAACTTTTGGAATTAATTTGGAAGTGTTTTGAGAGACTAGCCAAAGAGGAACCTTACGTCAACTATATTGGAGACCCTGACTGGAGCCTGGAAAATCAGAGCACTGGTGGGAGTGCTGCTGGTAAGGGTGACTTCAGGAGGCTCCGACTGAGAGCTGCATTGGCTGCTGGTCCCAGGTAGTATAGTGTGCTTGGCAGAAATTTGGTTTATGTTTTGCTTGTGTTTAGAGACATTGCCTTGGTGGAGAAAAAAAACTTTTGATGTAGTCTACTATTGGGAAAGTGGCATAGTTACTGTTGACAACTTTTGGTCAGTTCTATGTTTGAAATGAGTGAAGAGCCAGTGGAATGATATGAAACATTCGGCCAGAGGGGAGGCTGTAATGGAGTTTTGTGTTGCAAGGTTGAAATAGAGGAGAACATTGTTGTTAAGAACAGGACAATATGGAGCTGGAGAGATGGCTCAGTGGAATAAGTGCTTCCCTGACACGCGTAAGGGCCTGAGTTCAATCCCCAGTTCTGCCAAACAAACAAACAAACAAATAAAAAGCAGGACAACATAAAAATGAATTGCAGTCTTTTTATGTAAAGCTATAAGTGCATTTAAACTGCAGGAGGCCCCTGTATTTTGGTCTTATCATGCCTTGTAAAAGTTAATGGGAAATAAGTACTATGACTGTAATAGCTCTTTTAATATAATTCTAATATCATACATATATGCATATATATATGTATATATACATATATATATATATGTTTGTACTCAAGTTAACTAATTATAATATTGTGTTTTAATCTTGAATTTTGGTCACTAATTTGCTTTGCTTTTGGTGCAAGAATGAGTGCAAAAAGAATTATATATATGTAATTGTAATATTAATGTAAATTTGAATAGACCAAGACATGGTAACTTTTCATAAATCTGCCACTAGAGACTAGTTTAGAAAAGTGTACATGGTTATCAAGTCGACCAGGGGTGAACTGTAATGGATTATCAACTGGTGGTCAACTTGTTGCATCCAGCTGAAACAAGAGCATGGTGCTGGGTGTGGGAAGTCCACTGAAGGACTGCTGCCAGCAGCCTAAGAGGAGACTGTTGGGAGCTGGAGAAGTCTGCTAGGGAAGCTGTGTGGAGAAGCTGTTGGAGCTGCTGGAAGCTGTTGATGCTCTTGGGCTATCCTGTTGGGTGACATTATCATACTACATTTCCTAGACAGCTTGGTTGTTCTTCTCAGAGAAGGAACTCAGTATCTTGTTGTGACAGAGGATGACTGTGGCACACTTTGGGGAGCTGTGGTCCTCACTGTGGGCATTGTTTCCCGGATCTGGAGGGGAAGATGGTTTGTAGCGCAGTCTCCTGGAGAAGCATGTCACATTGGCTTTCCTGATGGGAACTCAGCTTTCCTCATCTGTGCAGGAGCTCAGGACCTCATAGTCACTGAGGATGGCTGTGGTACTTTTCAGAGGAGCTCTGGTTCTTACTTTGAGCATTATTTCCTAGCTCTAGTGCAGACCTCTCAGCCTACTAGTACAGATCTTTTATCCCATTGGCACAGCTTTTCTAGCTTCCACCACTGACCTTTGGGACTTCCCAGCACAGATCTATGAAGCAGACCTGCATGAGACATTGTCACGGGCTCTAGGCCTCCAGCTGGACCTGTGGGAGGCATTGTTATAAGCTCTACCTTTTCAGCAGGATATTAAGATCCAGGCTCTCAACTTGACTGTTTGTTTTTTTAGGCTGTGTACAGATGTCCTGCACTCTTGCATATGATTTTTTGGGTGATTCATAACAAAATAATCTTATAAAATGTGTCTTGTATTGTATTGTTCTCCTCAAAAAAACCCAAAACCATGACAGATGTAATCTGCAAATTACAAAGTGGGATGATAGCACATGTTATGATGTTAATTTACTGGACACAAAGAGTGAGCTCCGAAGTCTTATGTGTCAAGTTGAAGGATTTTAGAGGTAGATGTGGGGTAGCAGGGAGAAAGAGAATGGTAGAGGGATGGTGGGCATTGATATGTCTTTTCTGATGAACATGAAGAATTGAAGGAAAGTGACAAGGCTTGGGGAACAAATATATTCCAAGGGGGATGAGCACTTTGGAGAATGCTTGATGGTAGGGGCAGGGCTTTGTATTTGTATTTAGTCTGGTAAAATTACACTTCCTTGAATCTTACAGACAAAACATCATATTCAATCCTTTAACACAATCTTCCAGCAATTCAAGGGGAAGGGAACCTCTCTTTTTTATTTCACCTATTTTCCTTTGATATATGAGGAATATGACATGAAAACTCAGCTAACAGTGAAACAGCTTTCAAAAATATTGCCAGCCCAATCAGATAGTAGCTAGAGTGTGTGCAGCAGTTGTTGGATTACATAGCATACATTTCTTTTCAAAAAGATGAGAGATTTATACAATATGAAGAGAAAACAGAGTATTTATTTTTAGATCAAGGTGCACAGGTATTATAAATGATTAAGGCATAAACAATTTGGAACGAGTTATGATAACAAAATTTAGATTAAATGGGAATGACTAAATCATTCATGTCTACGAAAGGCACATTTTAAATTTGGTGTTTGTATCATTTCCACTCTGATCATTTAATAGCTTTAACAGTGGGTTTGATTTTTTTCATATGCATTGGATCCTCTGGTGAATATATAAAATATCTAAATATATGTAACAGTCAGGAAAATAAAATGGACAAGGCTTGGCAAATTCACCCTTAAAATCTCCAGAGAAGACTTAGGCTGGCAAATGATTACCTCTTGTTGTTTTGTTATTTGTGGTTCTAGGAAATGAATTCAGGACCTTCACCATGCTAGGCAAATGCCCTACCACTGGGTAAATCCTCTACTATATCCCTAGTACCATCAATTTAAAATTTTGTGACAAGGTCTCACTTAGTTGACCAAACTGGGATTAAAGTTACAATCCTCCTGCCTCAGATTCCCAAGTAGCTATGATTACAGATGTGCACTACCATGCCTAGAACCACTTGATTTTCATCTTTGCATTCAATTCAGACTGCTCTCAGAGGCTCCATTTTAGTCAAATTTCAAACTTTTCTCCCTACTCCACTTCCTAGATTTAGCATGCATTTGAGTATTGATCATATCCCTGAACCCAAAACTATCCTTTCTGTAGACTTTAAAAACAAGGATTTTTGCTTCTTCCACCTTGACCCATTTGTCTCAAACTTCCCTTTAAACCTTTTTCTTATGACAATGCATTTGATTTGGTTTCTGGCTTCTGTGCTACTGATCTTAGTAATGAAGATCCCTACTCTCAACTCTTATTCTACAGTATAATTTGAACACTTATGTTTTCAGTGTTGATATAACACTTTGTGCTGTCCTCTTGTTGGTCAATTTTCCTTCTCATAATCCTGACAGCACTAAAACTGAACAGTGCTTGAAGGATTCTCATTAAATATTCTCTGGCTTGTTGCCTGACAGTCATTGGAGAATTCATGGAGGATTGATCAAAGGAAAAGAACGTGGCTAAATTTGACTTTTGAGAATAGCAGACTTTCTCCCTCCCTTTCTTAGAAGTTAATATCTTCTCATCTAATCATATACTGATGCCATATTGTCTTTGAGTAAGAGGCAACTTTGTTGCTTAATACTTTGCTTGTTAGCCAGCCTGATCATCCTCATCACCTTTTAACCCCAACCAGAAACTCCCCGGGAATCTTGGTTGTGGCCAATCTGCCCTTTGCCCCTATCTCCAGGGGGCTGTATCACTGCTCTGTGATTACCCAGGCATGTTGGACTAATCCTGCTGCCGAGCTGCCTTGTATGTTCTTGTCCACCTTCTCAACATTCAGCCTGTTCTCTGCAAAGGAGTATCTTAAATTCTTTCCTTACTCAAATGTCATTGTATGGTCTGGTGCTTCAAGTCAGTATGGCAAAGATTCAGGCTTTTTAATCTTATGGTCATTCATGGAAATGATGTTGTATGAAAATTTGTGTTTGCTTAATCTTGGACAGACTAGATAAAGTTCATAAATTTACATTTAGTCTCTCTCTTAAGAGTTGGCAAGTAAGAACTTGTTTTCCTGAGAAACTTTTTCTGAACTTCTTAGTTTTGCCTTTACTGTATTCTTTGAGAAGGAGACCTTCTAAATCCTAGTGTCTGTTCATATAGATCTTCTAAGCATTGGTTGCTTTACAAGCTGTTGAGTGTGTTTGTAGTTATTTTTCTACATTGATATATTGTGCAGTCTAGAGCTCAGCAGGTACTAATACAGCCATAGAGGAAACTGACCTTAGGAATATTAAGTGGTCTGTTCAAAGGCACACAATGACTGAATGGCCAGGTTGAGTCTTGATTTCTAGTTTTTTGTCTCCTACAGGAGGTTCTCTCCCTGTGGAACATTGTGTTTTCTGATCTCTGCCAATATGTTATCTCTATGCATTTATCACCTAGGTAAAGTCTGAATTAAAATATATCTTTTGTCCCTTGATGTTTCCCAACTTGAACTATTCATAGTCGTTCTTTAGCTTTACTAAAGTTTGGTGACTCTCCTAAAGGTAATTTGACTCGATTTACTCTGGCTCTGCCACTTCACGGATAGGAAACCTGAAGTCTGAAGAGCACTGCTGATTTTCTAATAGTATCCAGCTCATCAGCAGTATGTAAATTTGTAGTCTAGACTTCCAGCTCTCAGACTCTTCCTGATGTCATATATGTGTTAAAATGAGCACTTGCTTAGAAAGGAAGGTCTTTGAGTTGTTAATGGTTATTAACACTGGTGTGTGAATTAGTCAATTAGATCTTTTCAAGTGAGAGATTATTAGGATTGCTAGACCACTTGCTCTACCTGTCCTACAACTGTGACTGATAAGTGCCTTATCCAGACCATCAAAATTTGAGCTTTCCATCATCAAACACTATTGTACATTCAGCCTTTCTCATTTTAAAATGGATGCAACTAGATAGTCATACTCATAGCTGAAGGAATAAATAAAATTGGAACGGTACAATATAGAGAGTAAGAGGGAAAGAAACTACTCAAAAGGAAAGAACAATTGGGATGAAGGAAAGGAGCAAAGAAAAAAAGACAGAAGGGGAAAGCATGCATGCAAGTACACAGAATAACTAGGATTATTGTACTTCTAATTTCTGTTGGCTTTTTGAAGGGAGCAGTTAATGCTTACAATTTTATTTTGATGAATTTTACGTGCTGATGTCTGGTAATCTGAGCAACTTCTTTGAGGACAATAATGCACAATATAATAACTACTGTTGAATTCTTTTTTTTCATATGAAACAAAGTTTTAATTTTTATTTTACATTATATATAAAACTTCCAAGGAACCCTCTGAATCCAACAGAATGTTAATAGCACGTCTAAAAATGAACTTCAGATAGTCAACAATCACAAAATGTTGAAAATTGATTAAAATATACATATTACAGAGAGCTACAACTTCACTATGAGGCAGGCATATATTTTTTGAATTGTATAGCACCGTCATGTACAGTTCTTTAAAACTACAGTGAAGAATGGAAGTAGTCAATGGCAAATACTGCTCCAACTTAAAATCTCTAAACAAATAAAAATAAAGTTAAAACTACCTTCTTTGATTCACCATGAGTTGTGATGGTATAAGTACTGTACATTTTTTGTAACAATATCTTATTAAAATGCCTGATAATAAGTGGCACAAGTAAAAAAATTAAAATAAATTGAGAAGCAAAGGCCAATCACTGGACACTGAGCTTCAGACATTATCAGTGACTAGCACTGATATTTGTTTCTGTGCCACCTTTTAGCAACAGCATTTTTTACAACCACAGAAGCAAAATAAATTCTAGCTCGTCCTCTGGTTGGGTGGCTTCTTGTCACTTTGCAGGCATTTTCTCTGCCATGTGCTTTGGCTGACTTTCAGCATGTCTGGTCAAGTCTTCGATGTCTACCAGCATGGCATCCTGCCCTGTGTGCAGCTCATCCCGGATGAGAAGCAGCTGGACCAACTCCTCGTTCAAGCTTTCAATCTGGAAATGGAGATCGTTGACTATCACCTGTAGCTGCCCAATGGTCATGTCTCACAAGTCGGCGGGTTTTAAACTTCTTTTCATCAAACATTCACTTATATGAGGCATGTGTGGCAGAAGATCAGCAACGGGCAACTTTTTCCTGTTCTGTTTTTCTACTTCTGCTTGCATCTTGGCCATAGGTTTGGCCATGGCAAGGGCCATCTTGGCTTCGGCTTGCAGTTTCTTTTGCCTTGTGAGGAAGTCCATGTCGTCCAAGGATTCTGGCTCTTCTTCAGTGGTGTCTCTATCAGAATACGAAGAACTCTGTTTGCTCATGGGAGGCAAGGGAGTGTCCAAGCTGGTTTCAGTCTTACTGTCATCAGCATCGCTGTCCTTATCGCTGCCGCTGTCATTGACAAAGCATATCTGCAGGTTCATCCCACTTTGCAATCGAGAGGAAAGGCTTGGCTTCCCACTTTTGCTACAGCTGGTATAAATTCCTGAGCCGTCATCAAAGAAGCTTCCAAGTGCCAACTTCTGTCTGATAGGCTCTCTCTCATTTTTCTGTGCGGAGGTGGAATTGGTCCTCGCCTGGCCCTAGTTTCGCACCTCCTGCTCCCGGAACTGCAGCCTGGCAAGATGCTTCTCTAATGCCTCCCAGTCCATAGGAGGTGCGGGGAGCTCTTCTGGGACGCAAGTCCCGCCGTCTGGGGGTTGGAGGCAGAGCCCCCCAGCCGCCGGGCCCCGGCTGCCGTACCACTCACCACCGGCTGGGGCTTCTTGGTTGCCCGGTGGGGGACCCGGGTACTACTTAGCCGGCCAGGGAGCAATACATTGCCATTGTGCCTGAGGTCCAGGGGGTCGTGCGAGTGGAGGCTGCCGTTGGGCATCGGGGCCGGCATGGTTGCAGTGGTGCTCCTGCCCGGGCCGCTGCCGCTGGTCCTGGCACTCACGTCCCCAGGCCCTGGAGCCGGACACCCGTCATCCTGGCACCCTCGCTCGTCCTCCTCTTCCTCCTCCTCTGGCGCCCATTCATCAATCACCTTCTTCTGGTAGCCCAGAAAAGCCTCCTCATAGTCCTCCAGGGCAGACACCAAGTCCAGGCTGCCCCCCGGCAACAATGAGGATTTGCACTTGGAGCAGGGGGTCACTTTCGTGGAGTTGGACTGTGAACTGGCGCGGCTGCTGCTGCTACTGCCGGCATCACTGCCTAGATCCATCCCATCCTCTCGGTAGTCATTTAGCAAAGGGGCGCCCAGACCCCGGGGCATACATTTCCTATGAGAAACCTCGGGGCGCACGCGGACTTTGTTGTAACCATTTTGCACCAGTTGCACCCCTGCACGAAGCTCCGAGGATTCTCCCAGAATTCTCTCTCACTTTCTCCTACTGTTGAATTCTTATCATCTTGTTTTGTATCATTTCTAATATTTTATCTATTATTTTTTATTCTTGTTAAAATAAAAGAATTCTATACAAATAAATTCCTATATAATGTAATGCTACCCTTTGTTCACAAAGATGCTAAATGTACTTTACTTCATTTTTTTCTCTTCATACTTTTTTTTCTGGTAAGATTAGGGCTCAGGAGACTGCAACTGGGAAAACATTTGACTGAATTGACTTGATTGAACATCTAGTTCACAACTTTGCCTTCTGAAATACTCTGAAGAGCATCAGGAAATGACACTGATCTCATTTTGTGTGCCTAGGCTCCTTATAATTCTTAAGGTAGAAGTTAATTGGGGTGACAAATGCTAGGGTGGCCATTAAATCAGAATTTTAAATACTCTTTGACCTAGCCCCTGCTGTGCTTACCATCAGGATTGCTTGATGGGCCAGTGAACACCAACGTGTTGGAATGCATTTTGGGAACCTCTGGACCATATTTTTTTCCTTGTACATCAAGTACAATATTCCTTTTTACCTCCTTCTTTTCTCCATCTCTTTATCCCTTTCCATCTGAGAAAGCTCTATCTCCCTATTTTCTATTGCAAACTGAGTGATATTTAAGCTCATGTCTGATTTACTTCTCCTAAAGCTATGGTTTCAAGGTGTACCCAAGAGAGCCCCTTGGCCAGCATTCACTGCTCTCTGAGCCTCTGTAACTAAGTGGCAGCTTCTCTTGGGATCAAAGTGTGTTTGCACCAGCATTCTGCTCTGTGGTCACTCTGGTGATTTAGAAATCTGTAGGAGCTGGGGGGGGGGGCAAGAAGGGCACTCACTTAGCACTGAAAGTGTGGAAACCCAGACAAAATGTCCCCAGTTAGATTTGCCAAGTAAGAGAATCTCTTCCATCTTTTTCCAGATTAATCAACAGGTTTTGAACACTGAATCACATAAAGTGATAATTTTAACTTCTTTCTGCAGTGCATTTATACAAGCAAGCAGGTGTTTGTTATTTACAGGCTTTTAACAGAAGAGGTGTTTGTCTCTAAAAATTTATCAACAGTTTGCAGTGAAGTGTGAAAATGTCATGATTCCTGATATTTGGTTGCATCATTCCTGGATGTGATATAATGAAAACTGAGGCCAAGTTTTCATAGTAGGAGTTACAGCTTTTAAATATGGAAACAAAAGATTTCTTTGTTAAAAGTTCCCTTTTAGTCAGGAGGCTGGAGAAACTTCTGTGTTAACCTTCAGGACAGGACTAAACACCGTTTTTTTTTTTTTTTTGTCTCTCAAAGGTTTGAAAATCAGGTGTGGAGAATCAGAATTTATGAAGGTCCTGCTCTGTGGCTGAACATACTTGAACAGGGAATGTAAGGAAAATTATTGAGTTGGTGTTAAGTTGCTTGTAATATAATTTTCGTAAGCAAGCTGTTTGTTTAAAGAGTGACTGTCACTTTTATAAGTCCTGCTAGTATTCTGTTTTAGGCAGGCTGTTTCCCGTGGCATTTTTGAGGCGGGAGAAGTGGCTTGGATTGGATCTGTTTTACCTTATTCTTTTGCTTTTATTTTAACTGCATTGCGCATTTGCTGTTGATTATTGTTGTGCTCTCTCAGAAAGGATTATCCTCACAAGGAAGTAATCTGGTGTGAGCTGCATTTCAGTTGTTCTAAGAACCCACATAGTTTTTTTTTTTTCACTTTTCTTCCTTCCTGGGTTCTGAGAGGGTGCTCCTCGGACAAAGGTAGGCTGTGCTATGTTTTTGCAGAGGGAAGCTTCAGGTTAGCTGGCAGCTTCTAGGAAGTTTTGATACTGGAGTCCTGAGTTGGGCCAGAAGGACTTTAGAGTTTGTCAAAGGAAAACAGATTCAAATTGAAATTGTGTCAATGAAAGCTTTGATTGGAATTTTCCTAAGACATTTATTGTAGCTCAGAGCTGATGAACTCTATGGCAATCAATTGAGCAAGGAGTTCAGGAAGAATTAATCTATTTATTACATGCTGAGCTAGAAAGTCACAACCAAGTTGTTTACGTCAATAGTTATCTAAAGATATTACTACTCTACTTTTAATAGATTTTTTTTCCCCTAAGTTCCAGAAAAGTTAGACTTTGAGTTAATACATTTTTGTGTAGTCTTGTTTCTAGGATCAGTTTGTTCTGTCATCTTTCAGATTTATGCTTCATTTTCTTGAAAAGAAGCGATTGAAATGTTAATTCTTGTTTTTTATAATGCACCTGTCAGGGTTCTGAATGTCACTCCATATCGTATTAGTCAATCATAGAGCACACACTGAAATTCAGTAATAGCTGGTGGTTATTTATTTGGCTGTGTTTCAACGCAATAATATCAAGTGTTTCAATTGCTTAATTTTTCTAGAATCATGCTAAGGATATAGAATGATAATGTGGAATGAGAGCCACAACCATCTCCTAAACTTAGAGCTTACTTCTTAGAGGTGACTGAGGGCTGAGAGGGGCCTTCAAAGTCACAACACAAGACTGATTTGTGGGGGAGAGAAAGGCAGATTCTTAGGATTGCGAACTTTAACATGCATTGTAAACTTCTGAGGTGTGGAGATTTTTTAATGGAGAAATTTAATAAGCTATTTTTCCAACTGCTTGACCAAGAAATTCCTTTGTGATAGAACACAGGGAAACAATAATGACCATAAACAACACTTCAAAAATGTTCTTAATTTGCTTAAGCATAATGTGCATGTTTTGATGAATGAAATGATTTTAACAACTAAAGTGTCAGACTTGGTCAGGATAGGGGGCAAACAAAGAGTAAGGATGCAAACAGGAACTTAGAGGACCAGTGGGAATATATGTGTGTTGGTTTTAGTAAGGTGTTTGGGATTGTTACTGCCCTGAGTCTTCAGAATAAAATAGACTTAAATCCTAAGAAAGACAATTAGATGGCACGGGAACCAGACTTCTCAACATTTGATAGGTAAGGAATAAATGAAGGCAGGGAAATTATAAACCTTTTGTTGTAGGAGTGAAAGCCTCCCAATGTGTGTGTATGTGTGTGTGTGTGTGTGTGTGTGTGTGTATACACTGTTGAACAATGGACCTCTTTTCATTTTTTCATCCAATAAGGTTTGAATTATTGTGTCAGTTCTAGACAGTGTGTTTCTAGAGTTACCATTTTATGTAAAACTAAATTTATTCCCTTATTCAGAAAAGATACATCCAAAGCAAACACTCATGAAAGTTTCAGTCTGGATTAACTCAGCCAAACAGACTTCTGTTATTTTCCTTTCAGAAACATGCTAGAGCTCTGAGGATGGATGTTTATACTAGCCAACTTGACCTGTATTTTTGGCACTTAAATTGTGATTGGCTCAAAGTAGATGCTCAATAAATCTTTACTGAATAATTCATTTTATCAACTAGTTATTTTTTAATGCAGATTAATTCACATGTGCATTTTAAAACTTAAACATTATGTGAGAATACATGATGAACAATTATGCTTATTCTGTCTGAAGACTTCTAGGCTCTTCCACACAGTTCTGTACAGAAGCATATCTGAGCATACAAACATATAGATTACAGTTGGGCCTCTGTATTTCAGGTCAGCCAATACTGAACATAAAATATATTTTACAAAATCCATATTGAATAGGGTGAACTTTTTGCAATTATCTACTAAATACCATAGTATAACAACTATTTATATAGCGTTTATACCATATTGGTATTATATATAATATAGAGATGATAAAATATATGAGAAGATGTATACAGATTCTATGCAAGTGCTGCACCACTTCATATAAGGGACTGAGTATCTGAGGATTTAGTATCAGAAAATATCTTAAACCCCACGAATATATATACGTAGTTGTATATAGAAATAGATACATATTTATAGTCTTTTTTTCCATGAATAAAAGCATACTATATTGATTGTTCTGCATTTTGTTCTTTTTCACTTAATAACTTTTTTTTTTTTTTCCTTTTTTGAGGCAGGGTCTCACTATGTAGTTCAGGCTGGCCTTAAACTCACTTTGTAGCTCAGGCTGGCCTTGAACTCACAACAGTCCTCCTGCCTCAGCCTCCCGAGTGCTGGGATTACAGGCCTGCACCAACATGCCTGGCTTAATAACTTTTTATGAACATATTTTGAGAATTGCCTTCTCATAAACGAAAACTGAATACCACTTACGTCTCACTTTTCATTTCTTTGTGCCTCTGGTTGGCCATCTTTTCACATGTTGGTGAGCTGTTTATGTTTCTTTTGCATGAACTGCCTCTTTAAATTCTTTGTTAATTTTTCTATTGGCTTAATGGTCTTTTATAACTGATTTCTAAGAGGTCTTTATAAATTAAGGAAATGAGCTCATTGTCACATGTTTTGAAATATTTTTACCAGTTGATCATTTGTTTTTGACTTTATATGGTATTATATTTTTCTGTGTACCAAACAAAACAAAATGAAACATTTAAATGTACTCCACTGCACTAATCTTTTTGGAATTTGGGTCTTGCATATTATTTAGAGAAGTCTTCTTGTCTCCCCAAAGAAATAAATTTTCCTACAATTTCTTTTAATAATTTTCATGATTCTATTTTACATATTTAAATAGTTGATTCACCAATAATTTATTTTAGTGAAAGTTATCTTTATTTAATGTTTGCCAGATGGCAATTCAGTTGAAAAAAGACTTATGCCTCTTCTGACTTAAAATGTTATTTGTTTTATATTTTAAAATCTTATGAGTGCAAATGTTCACTTAAAACATTAAATTTATTTTTACAGAAGATTGAAAATCTAGAAAAATAGGAAAATAAAATGAAATCTCAGTGTTCTCATCATTTAGTTTCAAAACTGTTGACATAATCTTGTCTTTTGTCTATATTAGTCTGAAAAAATCTTAACTGTCTTATCATTTTGAGAAATTCTACTATGTATCTGCTATTATTTGTGGTACACCAGAGATAAATTTTGGGATTAAGATTTTAATGAAAATCAGTTATTTGGAAAAATCTGATTTAATAGAGAACAATGTCAACTAGTTTATATAACCAGTTTCTAAAAACCAAACTGTATTTGTATATTTTTGTTAGAATATTTATCAACAGAAGCAATGGTGTAGATGATTATACACCTTACTGTATCGAGGCAGGGTGGTTAATGAATGCTTTTGTTTGCAAACAATTTGGTTCACAAGCAGATGCATTTGGCAAAATTTTGTTTTTGTTTGTGAACTCTGCATCAGGTGACGAACATGACCTTAGCTATCTTTCCCACATGAACATGGCTATCTTTTACAGATTAAAGAAGCAAAATGAGGTACCACTACATACGGGTTATACTTACAGAAGTATTTTATTTTTAATTACTGTACTGTATACATATTGTTCTTTAATTTTGGTGAACTGAATGTGTAGCAAAGCTCAAAATATGCTTGCATTAAAATATAGTTTCAGAAAGTGTGACAACAATCCACAGAGTTGGACACAAAGACACATCTGATAAAGAACTGTAATTCAAAACATAAAAGGGACTTTCAATTTCAAATTGAGTAAATAAATTGCTTGACTAATAATTGGGCAAAATATCTGAACCAATATCTTATCAGGGAGTTAAATGGAAGATATCAAGCATGTGATAGATATTCAGCACCGTATAATGTAAGTGAAATGCTAAGTAAAGTAATGATGATACACTCCTACATACCTCTTAGAATGGCCCAGATCCAAAGCACTGCCAACACTAAACACTGAACAGGTCATGAGGCAACAGAGACTCCCATTCATTGCTGGTAGGAGTATAAAATAATACTACAAACTTAGAAGACAGTTTGGCGGTTTCTTTACAAAGCTGAAAGTGCAGTCATTGTTTTTAAATAGCAGTTATACTCCTTGTTACTTATAGAAATGAGTTGAAGACTTATTTCCATACAAAAATCTACATAAAAATGTTTATAATGACTTCAAAATTTCCAAAGCTAGAAAGCAATGAAAATATCCTTTAGCAAGTAATTGGAGAAACTGTGTTATAGCAAGGCAATGGAATACAAGGCTAGAAAGAAATGAATTATTGAGCTAAAGACATAGAGGAATCTTAGAGGTACATTACTAGATAAAAGAACCCAATCAGAAAAGACTATACCCTGTGTGTTGTTCTGGAAAAGGCAAAAACTCTATAGATATTAAAAAGACCAGGGGTATCAGAGGTTTTGGGGGGAGGAGAGGTGTACAGGAACAGCACAAAGGATTTTTAGGGCATCAAAACTGTTCCATTATTAAGAATGACGGTGACTACATGTCAGTACATGTTTGTCAAAACCCAGAGAATATACAATACGCATCCTCGCCTGCAAGGAAGACGCGACCACTGGTTGTCTCTGCAATGCTTTATTCTTCCATGGATTGCCTTCTCCTCCTGTTCCTCCGCTCCTCCTCCGCTCCTCCTCCGCTCCTCCTCTGCTCCTGCTCCTTCTCCTCGCTCTTCTCCCCCTCCTCCTCCTGCTCCTCCTCCCGCTCCTGCTCCTCCACTCCGCTCCTGCTCCTCCACTCCGCTCCTGCTCCTCCACTCCGCTCCTGACCGGGCAAGCCCGCCCCAAGCTATATACCACAAGGCGGTCCAACCCTGGAGTGACACGTGGGCGCAGCCAATTGGTCCAGATACGCGGAAGGGAGCCACAGCCTTTGCCTTAGCCATATAAGGAGTTGTTTACTACAGAGAGCACTCACCCAGCGGGGGGTGGAAGGCGGAAGCCAGCCCCGTCTTTTAAGGCCGGCTATTCGCAGCTTTCTACAGTTCCCCCTTTTTATTTATAGCAACAGGTGAGAACAGAGGCCCAATCCCTGTTGTGCAAGGACAGAGACCGACTCTTGCCCAGGTGCATTGCACCCAGGGAGTGTCAGCGCCGTCCGATGCCCTTTTTCACAGGGGTGGGGTGGAAGGCATCGAACCCACATGCAATCGGGTATGCTCTCCTTAGATTCCAGCTTGGCCGCTCTGGTCTCTAAGTGCAGTGCTTTGCCTCGCACCCTGTGCCAGCGAACCATTTGTGTAGGGTGGCCAGCCCAACACCAGGGGACTGCGTAGTATACAGGCTTTGGCTAATTATCTGTGGTCACCAAGCGTCATTGGATCCCTGGCACGACCCATGGCGCGTCATTCCAGCATGGAAACCCACACCTGAGCTGGGGGAGGAGGTTCCACTGCTAGTAATACTTGCTTAACGGCTATTTGTTGGTTTGGCGCCATCGATATTTACAGAGGAGAAACAAGCAAAAACATAACCTCCCGCCACATAATAACAATAGGGAGACAGATCCCGCCCAGCGCGATGCCCACCCAGCAGCTGCAGCCAGCTGATTCCAGAAGGGGCTGCACTAACAGGCGGCACTTGAGTCTCATTAATCTTTGTGATGGTATGCACTAACTGCAGGGTATAAATCAAGAAAGTAGCATTCCAGGGCCCTTTAAGGTAGACATTGAGTACCCAGACCTGTGCACTAGCATTAGGCACTGTCATGGGAGTTACACACAGAAAATGGAACCCCAAGTCACAAGTCAGTCTCTGTTGCACATGTAGTGCATCCACCTGCTCTTGCAGCAGGGCGGTTTGTTGGTTCAAAGCCAGAATGCCAAAATGGATCTGTCCCTTAAGTGTCTCCTGGACCTCCAAGGCAGCTGCCGCTCTCTCCGCGAGTGCACTGATAGTTGTAGCCTGTTGGATCATCTGCGTTAGAGCAAAACCAGCGGCAGCCAGAGCCACGGCAGTCACAATAGCTGCAGTGATGCCGAAGTCCCTCTGTTGCCGATATATGACAGCTGGCAGTTGTTGTCGGGTCTCATCCACCCGTGTAGGGATCATCACCACACTAGGGATGCGAACCACCAGGGCACTCACATGTTCAGATCTCCAGCAATTGCTGAGGCTACAAGTCAAGGCTGTACAATTTAGTCGATCCCTCTCCCCATCTACCCAGGTACCATTCTGAGTACCATTCCAAAGCGCAAAAAAGAATGGGGCCAAGAGACAGGGTATAGAGGAGATATTAAACTTATGGGTCTTGTTAATCTGCACCGAGGATTCAAAGGAGACAGAGGTATTCCATGTTACTGTACCATTGAACACTAATGAATTTTGTAGGGCCAGGGGAATCCAATCAAGACAAGCTCTTTTTCCACACAAATAAAACCTATCCAATAGCA